>JAQGDQ010000936.1:52079-74579 GCA_030141605.1 Tubiluchus corallicola
AAAAATTGGAAAAAAGCTTTAAGCAACTGCAGTGTTTGCACCGTAACAATGTACAGCATCACTTGTGTGAAATCGGCTAATGTAGAAAAATTTCAACTATCCAGACACAACACTCTGATAAACTTTGGTCTCAAATCTACTCTACTTTTATGGAGAAATTCCTGATGAAAAATGAAAAGATCTTAATTTGTTCTTGGCTGATTGGTTGGTTTTTCCTGGAACTCTGCACATCAGACCATTCTCCTAGGCTGCAGCAAGAAGACGATCAATAAAATAGCGTGTACGATCACACAAGTGTACACCAGACTAAGCTACTCAATAAACTAAGATGGAGTGCCGGAAAAGGGCGTGTTTTTCTTAATTTTATCCGATAAATCACTTATAAATGTTTAAACAAATACCATGATTGGATAGTGCACATTCTCTTGAATAGAAGAGTATCTAATTTGTAATCATTTAGTTATGTCTGTGCTCATACAGTAGCAGAAAAGTCATAGGTCTATAGTGAGAGCCATTTTGAATAGTGCGGCCTTGAAGGAGTTAAATAAATCTCATTTTTGATACCTGATGTATTGCTTAAACGAAACACAAGGTATTTCTCACTTTGAAATTTTATTGCCACAAATTTTGCTTACATGCACACCTCCCTCCCAAGCCCTTCACCCCCCCCCCCCCCGCTGTCTCCCCAGTAACAAAATATATTTCGCCTTGTGATTAACAATTATGCATAGCTGAAACTCAAAGCATTAGTTGTTTCTGTTATAACTAATCGCTATTAGTTTCGTAGGCGTGCTTATCTACAGGATTGTATTGTAAGCTGGTTGACGCTAATTTGGATGTCGCTTTCTGCCATAACTAATGCTGGTTGAAGCTAATTTGGATGTCGCTTTCAGTCGTAACTAATGCTGGTTGACGCTAATTTGGATGTCGCCTTCTGCCATAACTAATCACTATTAGTTTCGTAGGCATGTTTATCTACACGATTGTATTGTAAGCTGGTTGACGCTAATTTGGATGTCGCTTTCTGCCATAACTAATGCTGGTTGACGCTAATTTGGATGTCGCTTTCTGTCGTAACTAATTGCTGTTAGTTTCGTAGGCATGTTAATTTGCACGATTGTATTATATGCTGGTTGATCCTAATTTGGATGTTGCTTTCTGTCATAACTAACTGCTAGTAGTTTCGTAGGCATGTTTTTTTGCACAATTGTATTGTGTGCTGGTTGATGCTAATTTGGATGTCGCTTTCTGTCATAACTAACTGCTAGTAGTTTCGTAGGCATGTTTTTTTGCACAATTGTATTGTGTGCTGGTTGATGCTAATTTGGATGTCACTTTCTGTCGTAACTAATCGCTGTTAGTTTTGTAGGCATGTTTATTTGTACGATTGTATTGTACTCTGGTTGATGCTAATTGGATGCTGGTTGACGCTAATTTAATGTCACTTTCACGTGCTAATACCATAATTTTAAAATATAACGATGCAAAACCCTAAAATAAAAATAAAGGCAGGTGATGTAGAAACTTAGCCTAAAAGTAATGGATTTTATTACTTGAAAAATGTGATAAATGTCTCTTGTCACAGGCTCAAACATGAGAAGCATAGTACCTACAATTGTAAGCTAATAAAACTACGAATTTATCTCCAAATTTCACTCACATATGTCTCCACACGTTTGCGGCTTTTTTTCGGTTCATTTTTTCGTTATTTATTGCCTAATCTAAATCGATCGATACGCGCGATCGCGTTCAAACGCGCTTCAGCGAACGGCCGATATTCTAGTGATGAGATTACTGCCTTTATGTCGTTTACATCGCCAATTTCGAACGGTTTTATTACTGATTGAATCGCAAATTGCCTTTGCTTTAATTGACATAACTGCAGTTTATAGGCTTGCCGGGCAGTGGGTTATTTTATAGGTTGGCTTATTTTTGGTGATTGTTGGCTATATTTTAGCTTATTTTTGGTGATTGTTGGCTATATTTTAGCTCATTTTTGGTGATTCTTGGCTATATTTTAGCTCATTTTGGTGATTGTTGGCTATATTTTAGCTCATTTTTGGTGAGTGTTGGCTATATTTTAGCTCATTTTTGGTGATTGTTGGCTATATTTTAGCTCATTTTTGGTGATTCTTGGCTATATTTTAGCTCATTTTTGGTGATTGTTGGCTATATTTTAGCTCATTTTTGGCGATTGTTGGCTATATTTTAGCTCATTTTTGGCGATTGTTGGCTATATTTTAGCTCATTTTTGGCGATTGTTGGCTATATTTTAGCTTATTTTTGGTGCTTGTGGGCTATATTTTAGCTCATTTTTGGTGATTGTTGGCTATATTTTAGCTCATTTTTGGTGATTGTTGGCTATATTTTAGCTCATTTTTGGTGATTGTTGGCTATATTTTAGCTCATTTTTGGTGATTTTTGGTTATTTTTAGGCTCGCCGGGCAGTGGCTTTAGGCGTGGTGCAGAAGATTCAAAATTTGGTAATCAGAGTGTGAAAATTAGTAAGAGGTTATCAGAGGGTGAAGAATAGGGTGCCAGGTTAAAAAGGAAGGGAGAAGTGGCAAGTTTAATGCTAAGTAACTTAACTTTGTGCGGAAAAATCTTTGAGATATACAGTCACCTTCGGGTATAAGGTACTCGCTTATAAGGTACTCGCTCATAAGGTACTCGCTCATAAGGTACTCGCTCATAAGGTACTCGCTCATAAGGTACTCGCTCATAAGGTACTCGCTCATAAGGTACTCGCTCATAAGGTACTCGCTCATAAGGTACTCGCTTATAAGGTACTCGCTCATAAGGTACTCGCTCATAAGGTACTCGCTCATAAGGTACTCTCTTATAAGGTACTCGCTTATAAGGTACTCGCTCATAAGGTACTCGCTTATAAGGTACTCGCTCATAAGGTACTCGCTCATAAGGTACTCGCTCATAAGGTACTCGCTCATAAGGTACTCGCTTATAAGGTACTCGCTTATAAGGTACTCGCTCATAAGGTACTCGCTCATAAGGTACTCGCTCATAAGGTACTCGCTCATAAGGTACTCGCTCATAAGGTACTCGCTCATAAGGTACTCGCTCATAAGGTACTCGCTCATAAGGTACTCGCTCATAAGGTACTCGCTCATAAGGTACTCGCTTATAAGGTACTCGCTCATAAGGTACTCGCTCATAGTACTTGCTCATAAGGTACTCGCTCATAAGGTACTCGCTTATAAGGTACTCGCTTATAAGGTACTCGCTTATAAGATACTCGCTTATAAGGTACTCGCTCATAAGGTACTCGCTCATAAGGTACTCGCTTATAAGGTACTCGCTCATAAGGTACTCGCTCATAAGGTACTCGCTCATAAGGGACATTCGCTTATAAGGGACGACCAACACCGGTCCCGATTCTTCCTTACGTTTTTCCTTATGAAAATCTTCGTATATAAGGTACTCGGATATAAAGAAAAATGCCAAAAACGAAATTTCACATTCTAAATGAGCAAAAAAAAGAAATAGTAATGAAATGAATTGTACTAGCATGCTGAATATAGCACAATTTGCATGTAACAAGAATTTAAGGAATTTTAGTAATAACTCCGGTATACTCAATAACAAGTAAACGTGCATTTTATGAACGTATTAAAAGTACGTAAAACAAAAATTCATGCAAAATCGTAACAAAATATAAATGCAATAATGTTAAGCTACTATTACAGTGGCTTTAGGCTTCGTGCAGAAGATGCAAAATTTTCCTGGGGACGATTTTGGTAATAAGTCATAAGTCATTTATTTCACCTTACACATTTACAATAGTTTCATGTACAATATCTAGTGAAAGGACCTACAATGAACGTAATACACATAAGAAATACTGCACAGGAAAAGCCTCACACACTGTTCACCTATATACAAATTATTATTATTATTATATTATTATTATAATTCTTTATTTAAAATTTAAAATTGAACGCATATACAAATATTTACATAAAATACATACACTGACCCTCTATTTGCAGGGTATGGTTAAAAAAACTTTGTAAATAAAATAGCTGTTATATTCGCAAGACTTTTAAATACCAATAAATCAATATACCAATAAAAGAACAACTAAAATCAAATAGTACCAATTTACACAAAACGACCTGTATAATATAAAAGTGACAGATATAATATAAAAGTTCAATATTTTATACTAAAGTTTGTAAAAACGAATCACAAACTAACTCAGAGAAAGCAACTAGCAGGTTTTTGTCTCGAGAGGTATAAATTTTACTAATGTTTTGAAATTGTAGGATATTTGCGAGCGCTAATCTTTTATTTTCGTCGACCAAAGTACAATTAAAAAGCAAATGTTCAACTGTTTGTGCTTCCTCTGAGCATATACAGGCATTTTCATGTATGTATAGTTACAGTTATGCTTCTGGTTACAGTTATAGTTATGGTTACAGTTATGCTTCTGGTTACAGTTATACTTCTGGTTACAGTTATAGTTCTGGTTACAGTTATGCTTCTGGTTACAGTTATGCTTCTGGTTACAGTTATAGTTCTGGTTACAGTTATGCTTCTGTTTACAGTTATACTTCTGGTTACAGTTATGGTTGTGGATACAGTTATGGTTATGGTTACAGTTATGCTTCCGGTTACAGTTATGCTTCTGGTTACATTATGGTTCTGGTTACAGTTATGCTTCTGGTTACAGTTATGGTTCTGGTTACAGTTATAGTTCTGGTTACAGTTATGGTTATGGTTACAGTTATGCTTCTGGTTACAGTTATAGTTCTGGTTACAGTTATAGTTCTGGTTACATTATGGTTCTGGTTACATTATGCTTCTGGTTATATTATGGTTCTGGTTACAGTCATAGTTCAGGTTACATTATGGTTCTGGTTACAGTTCTGGTTCTGGTTACAGTTATGCTTCTGTTTACAGTTCTGGTTCTGGTTACAGTTACGCTTCTGGTTACAGTTCTGGTTCTGGTTACAGTTATGCTTCTGGTTACAGTTCTGGTTCTGGTTACAGTTATGATTCTGGTTACGATTCTGGTTCTGGTTACGGTTCTGGTTCTGGTTCTGGTTACGGTTCTGGTTCTGGTTACAGTTATGGTTCTGGTTACAGTTATAGTTCTGGTTACAGTTATAGTTCTGGTTACAGTTATGGTTATGGTTACAGTTATGCTTCTGGTTACAGTTATAGTTCTGGTTACAGTTATAGTTCTGGTTACATTATGGTTCTGGTTACATTATGCTTCTGGTTATATTATGGTTCTGGTTACAGTCATAGTTCAGGTTACATTATGGTTCTGGTTACAGTTCTGGTTCTGGTTACAGTTCTGCTTCTGTTTACAGTTCTGGTTCTGGTTACAGTTATGCTTCTGGTTACAGTTCTGGTTCTGGTTACAGTTCTGGTTCTGGTTACAGTTACGCTTCTGGTTACAGTCCTGGTTCTGGTTACAGTTCTGGTTCTGGTTACGGTTCTGGTTCTGGTTACAGTTCTGGTTCTGGTTACGGTTATGGTTCTGGTTACAATTACCACTTACCATTGTTTAATCCATAAGGAATATTTGACATGATTTCTCATTTCAGATAATTTCTGATTTTTTAATTTCGACGCTGGAATACCTCCTCGCCTTCAATGCAAGTTTAATCTCATTTTAATGTCCCTCCGACATCGACAGAGCGCATGCATTATTCATTGGCCGCATAATTCCATGAATAAATTGAGTTGGTGATGAGAGAATTGCAAATGCACGACGTCAACACTTTGATTTTGTCCGCAATTGATAACGACGCACTGTTTCATTAGAATATTTCACGGTTAATTACCTCCGTTCACACGGCTTCTGTTTATTTTCAGGTAATGGGTATCTGTTTTGCTCAGAATCTGAGGGCTGATATATTTGCTCAGAAAGCCAAGTGGCGGCGCTAGTAGTCGTCGTCTTACTCAGACGTGAATCTCATATCATTCGCTCAGGCACAACTTTGCGGGAAGCAACCCATTCCGAATTCATCTGCGTTTGTCGGCACGGAAACGGCGAATTGTCTTGCACAACACGTCCATCCAACTCATCTGCATCCGTTGGTATGGAAACGGAACTCGTCTTGCACAAAGTTTCCATTCTAGGATGCTTACAAAGCAAACAACTTCAGGAATATTTTAGAATTAATTATGTCGACCGTTAATTGTTTTACGCTTGCTCAGCTGCTGATTGCATTCCAAAGTTTATTGATTTTTACCGATCAATTCTTCGGGACTTTTATAGCGTAATGAGAACTCCTCATTTGTGAATCAAATTATCTCTTTTCGTAGTTGACCCTCTGTGATATAATCGTGTACTTCGTATGTTTAGTTTTAGATTCTGTAGATGTAGTTTTCGTTTAACCGTAGATTTCAAATAACAAGAGTGGAACTTTTAACATTTCTTAAAGTTTTCCGTTCAATTTTAATCTTGATTTTAATCATCGTGTGTAGAGAGTAGTTATGGTGCAGTAGTCGCTGCTTAATAGACTCACGGTTAATAGACTCGGTCGCTTAATTGACTCAAAAACGCCTGGAACGGGCCGCTTCTATTCAAATGTGTCAAACTGTCGGTAATTGACTAAAAAAACTTCGCTTAATTTTGACTCAAAAACGTCTGGAACGGGCCGCTTCAAATACACATAAAAACTATCGGGAATTGACTCAAATAACTTCAACTTAATTGACTCAATATTTTTCCTTCGCCTACTTAAACTTTTGTATGTGCTCAAAGAGCGTCCCTTCTTTTACGTCATCTTTACTTCCCTTTTGTACATTATGTATGTAGAAACAATCATGTTAAGTACCGTTTTCTTTGTAAACAAGTACATTTATCATGCGCTAATAGGCTAGTGTAGCGGTTTTGCTTTGAATCTGTTACTACATCCATCGGTTAATAGGTTCAGTCGGTTAATTGGGTCAAAACACGTCGGTCCCAACGTGAGTCTATTAAGCAGCGCCACCTATATGTGGAAATCTAAACCGGTTGACATTTTTCATTGTCAGCCAATAGCGACGCGCTTCAGTTTTACTTACAACGCTGAGAGATTTAATATCTAAAAATCATTTAATTCGTATTAGTAATAATTTTTAAGCGGTCTTATTTCATTCATTGTGAGATAAATAAACAATTATTTAGAACTCGTGCCATTTTATATGTGTATTTTATACCATTTTTGCTAAACTTTTGATCTGTAATGTTTGATTCGTTTATGCTTTGTTTTTGTTTATTCAATTCAATGATGTTTATTTCACATCACATGTGTGTATATAAGTCGGAAAATGTTTTGAAAACGAATCGTTGTTTAAAAAACTGAGTTTTTTCAATTTTGGTTTCATTGTTGTCGTCATTGTCACAGTCATCATCAGTTTTCAGCTGTAATGCCTAACCTGTGCATTGTAGTCATTGTCACAGTCATCATCATTATCAGTTTTCAGCTGTAATGCCTAGCCTGCGCATTGTCGTCATTGTCACAATCATCATGATCAATTTTCACCTGTAATACCTAACCTGCACATTGCATTGTCGTCATTGTCACAGTCATCATCATCATCAATTTTCACCTGTAATACCTAACCTGCACATTGCATTGTCGTCATTGTCATAGTCATCATCATCATCAATTTTCACCTGTAATACCTAACCTGCACATTACATTGTCGTCATTGTCACAGTCATCATCATCATCATCAGTTTTCACCTGTAATGCCTAACCTGCACATTGTCATCATTGTCACAGTCATCATCATCATCAGTTTTCACCTGTAATGCCTAACCTGCACATTGTCGTCATCGTCACAGTCATCATCATCAGTGATTTATTGATTTTTATCTGTATGCATTAAATGTTGCCAGTAATTTTATTAATCGTAATCAGTTGTACATTGTGCAATACTACAGGGCTTGCTATTGTGTTATGACTGTTTAACATTCACATGTTAACAGGGTTCCCACGGCCAGGAAAAATCCTGGAAAATCATTGAAAATACAGGCTATCCCGGAAAGTTATTGAAAAGTCAGAGAGAAAGATAATTTGGTAAAAATTCGAGAAAAAATGTTGAAAAATGGGGCCAAAAATCGGGGAACTTGGAAAGAGTTGCAAAAATAATCGCCGTGAACCGATATTTTTCTAAACATTTTTCAGTGATTCCGTGTTCAAATGAAATTTTTGCAATGACAGGCTCCCAGTTTCAATTTCTGTTCCAAAAATAATGATTGGATTAAGAAAGTTTACTTAATGTGATTAGTGTCATTTCGTTAGCACTACTGCAACTGTGCCGACACATTATATATCAGTATATGTATGAATATCCAAAAAATGTTTGAATATCTATACTGATAATACAATTTCTGCTTATCTTGGCCATGGAAAATCAATATTTGGTCAGAGAAAAGTCAGTGAAATTTATTTTGAAATTCTGTGGGAACCCTGAATCATTGTTACATACTGCATTGTTCTCGTGTAACAATGGTTACAGGACTAGATTATGAATCACTGTTACATACTGCATTGTTGTCGTGTAAGAATGGTTACAGGACTAGATTATGAATCATTGTTACATACTGCATTGTTGTCGTGTAAGAATGGTTACAGGACTAGATTATGAATCATTGTTACATACTGCATTGTTGTCGTGTAACAATGGTTACAGGACTAGATTATGAATCATTGTTACATACTGCATTGTTGTCGTGTAAGAATGGTTACAGGACTAGATTATGAATCATTGTTACATACTGCATTGTTGTCGTGTAAGAATGGTTACAGGACTAGATTATGAATCATTGTTACATACTGCATTGTTGTCGTGTATGAATGGTTACAGGACTAGATTATGAATCATTGTTACATACTGCATTGTTGTCGTGTATGAATGGTTACAGGACTAGATTATGAATCATTGTTACATACTGCATTGTTGTCGTGTAACAATGGTCACAGGACTAGATTATGAATCATTGTTACATACTGCATTGTTGTCGTGTAAGAATGGTCACAGGACTAGATTATGAATCATTGTTACATACTGCATTGTTGTCGTGTATGAATGGTCACAGGACTAGATTATGAATCATTGTTACATACTGCATTGTTGTGGTGTAAGAATGGTTACAGGACTAGATTATGAATCATTGTTACATACTGCATTGTTGTCGTGTAAGAATGGTTACAGGACTAGATTATGAATCATTGTTACATACTGCATTGTGTCGTGTAAGAATGGTCACAGGACTAGATTATGAATCATTGTTACATACTGCATTGTTGTCGTGTAAGAATGGTCCAACAAAATCATTGTTACATACTGCATTGTTGTCGTGTAAGAATGGTTACAGGACTAGATTATGAATCATTGTTACATACTGCATTGTTGTCGTGTAGAATGGTTACAGGACTAATTAGAATCATGTTACATACTGCATTGTTGTCGTGTAAGAATGGTTACAGGACTAGATTATGAATCATTGTTACATACTGCATTGTTGTCGTGTAAGAATGGTCACAGGACTAGATTATGAATCATTGTTATACTGCATTGTTGTCGTGTAAGAATGGTTACAGGACTAGATTATGAATCATTGTTACATACTGCATTGTTGTCGTGTAGAATGGTTACAGGACTAGATTATGAATCATTGTTACATACTGCATTGTTGTCGTGTAAGAATGGTTACAGGACTAGATTATGAATCATTGTTACATACTGCATTGTTGTCGTGTAAGAATGGTCACAGGACTAGATTATGAATCATTGTTACATACTGCATTGTTGTTGTGTAAGAATGGTTACAGGACTAGATTATGAATCATTGTTACATACTGCATTGTTGTCGTGTAAGAATGGTTACAGGACTAGATTATGAATCACTGTTACATACTGCATTGTTGTCGTGTAAGAATGGTTACAGGACTAGATTATGAATCATTGTTACATACTGCATTGTTGTCGTGTAAGAATGGTTACAGGACTAGATTATGAATCATTGTTACATACTGCATTGTTGTCGTGTAAGAATGGTTACAGGACTAGATTATGAATCATTGTTACATACTGCATTGTTGTCGTGTAACAATGGTTACAGGACTAGATTATGAATCATTGTTACATACTGCATTGTGTCGTGTAAGAATGGTCACAGGACTAGATTATGAATCATTGTTACATACTGCATTGTTGTCGTGTAAGAATGGTCGCAGGACTAGATTATGAATCATTGTTACATACTGCATTGTTGTCGTGTAAGAATGGTTACAGGACTAGATTATGAATCATTGTTACATACTGCATTGTTGTCGTGTAAGAATGGTTACAGGACTAGATTATGAATCATTGTTACATACTGCATTGTTGTCGTGTTTATTCATTCGACTGCATTTGTGCATCTTGGGTAACTGTTAGCAAATGGCGGACTGGAAAATTATTGTTTGTTTTTAGCAATTAGTGCGTATTAATGGCCTCATTTTATTTTTTTACAATATTAATCAAGTTCTGAATGTTGGCACATTTTTTAAGACGTCTTTAGTATGTAGTACCTTGAATGCATTAAAGTTTTGTATTGAGTGAATGTAAAGTCTCGTATCGCCTGTTTTAAGATAGAAAATTATGTTTTAAAAAGTTTCATTCTTAGATCATTGCGCCTTAATACATATTTGGTTTAATTTTGTTATTTTTTTATCATTCGATTGTATGAAGAGACTGTAGATTGTCTTCCATTGTTTGACAGCGTGTGCAAACAACAATGACAGCAGTTTCTTTTGTTGACTCACTGTTTACTTGTGTGTCCGTGACAGCGTGGACATACTTCACTTATCATGTATGAATGACAGTGACTAGTGACAGATTAAGTGAAATGACAGTCGCTAGAAAAATGTTTTTTGAAAACTTGTGGGTTTATGACGGTTTGGATACACTTCACTCATCACGTTTGAATGACAGTGACTAATGACAGATCTTTTTACGCGTAATGACAGTCTTTGAGAACAGTTTTGAAAAATACAGTCTCTGCTTCAAATATTTTTTGTTAGTAAAATAATTAGTTGCACCTGTAATTAAACCAAAGACATTAAAAATAGGTTAAATCGACACTTTTTACGGTTTATCGAACAAACTGGATGGATCGAGGAACAACTAACAGCTCTATTAAATGCCAACCTGTCATTAAACCATTGACATTAAAAATAGGTCAAATCAACACTTTTTACGGTTTATCGAACAAACCGGATGGATCAAGGAATAACTAACAGCTCTACTGAATGCAAACCTGTCATTAAACCAATGACATTAAAAATAGGTCAAATCAACACTTTTTATGGTTTATCGGTTGTAACACAAGCTCTGTTGTAATTAATAGCATCTTCGTCGTACAATGATTCAAGCTTTTTCTGTTTTACACCTCTTACTTGCTGTTGCACGAATTGGCCGTTGTAATTAAAGCACTTCTCTGTGCGCTAATTGCCTCTGTCTGTTAGAAGAAGGGAAATAATATCATAATTTTGCTGCGTTTTTCTACGGAGACTCATAACGAAGCATAAACCGGACATTAACATTCCTAAATCGACGAAAAGACGTTGGCGAATGTTTTAACGTAGCTGTAATTAAGCTGTGGGGAATTACAGGCTAGTAATTATTCTGGTGCCTGGATGGTTCTGCTAGATTTTAACTGAAGAATTGCTTTAGATTGTAGGCAAATTTGTTATCTGACCTTATGGCATGCTTACACGTGTGTTTGGAGCTGTTAGTTATTCCTTGATGCATCCGGCTTGTTCGATAAACCGTAAAAAGTGTTGATTTGACGTAATTTTAATGTTATTGGTTTAGTGACAGGTTTGCATTCAGCAGAACCGTTTGTTATTTCTTGATGCATCCGGTTTGTTTGATAAACCGTAAAAAGTGTTGAATTGACCTATTTTTAATGTCATTGGTTAAATGACAGGTTGGCATTCAACAGAACCCTTAGTTATTCCTTAATCAATCCAGTTTATTCGACAAACCGTAAAAAGTGTTGATTTGACCTATTTTTAATGTTCTTGGCTTAATGGCAGGTTGGCATTCAAAGCTCTCTTGGTAGATATAAACGGCCACATCGTCGTTGAAACGTTTCGTGTGAACGCACCCTTAGAAATTCATCACATTCGGTAGTTAATTACATTGGGGCTAAATATTCGCAGTTTTTGTATGTAACAGTTTTGTGCCATAAACTGAAAAATTTTGATATTTCTGTAAATACATTGTGTTGTGTAATAATATTGCTCAGGGCGTATAACAATGAATCTTGCTGTTTCTGTGGTCTTCCTTCCATTAAGACTATCATGGTGGCATCAAAAGCAAATTTTATTTGACTTAATTGCATTCAGTGATGAGAATTTTCCGCAGATACGCGGAATTCCGAGTTTTTGAAGACCAGTAGTGCCATTTTTGTAAATCGCGTAAATGCGTTGAGAAAATTTTTACGGACCCAGTACATTATTTCACAAGCTGACCGCTAGTTGGCAGGCCGTCACTTTGTTTACATCACGTACATCAGTGTAACCACGTGTATATCTCTATGTATAAAAATATAGAATCAATTGTGTGGAGTTATTTGAGTCAATTGCAGACAGTTTTTATATACTATTGCATAGGAGTGGCCAGTATTTAGGTGTTTTTGAGACAATTAGGTATCATGTATCCTTGATAGTTGGATATTTTAAATTATGCATGAAACAAGGTAATTGATATTTTAAGTCCACTTAGAGGCTCTCTATGGTCACAAAATTGCTGGCTCTAAGGGGTCCCCTTGAACCCCCATGGGGCCTACGCAGCCCCTAAACCCTCGGCCTGTTTCAGAGTTTTTTGCAATTTGTCATTCTCATCCCTGGATGCATTGTTGTCGCGATTTTATTAGTAGTAAAAATGTACATTTGTTGTTTCGCTTTTAATTTTTATTAGTTCATTTTTTTATAGCAGTTTGTCATCGACGTATCAAAACATTCGTATGTGTCTTGTAAAAAGTGCATAATATTTGATGTGTGTTTGTGATTTCCTGTGTTTGAGAATAAACAGATAAGATATTGTACTAGTAGCTTTAATTGTTTCTCAATAGTAATAGTGTTCGTACCATCCCTCTGTGTCAGGTGGGAAGCCATGTCACTTGGAGCAGCTATGAAGCCGAACTATTTGCACACAGCAATGAAGCCGCACCACTTGCACACAGTAATGAAGCTGCACGGCTTGCAAGCAGCAATGAAGCCGCACCACTTGCATGCAGTGATGAAGCTGCACCACTTGCATGCAGCAATGAAGCTGCACCACTTGCACACATCAATGAAGCTGCACCACTTACACGCAGCAATGAAGCCGCACCACTTACACGCAGCAATGAAGCTGCACCACTTGCACACATCAATGAAGCCGCACCACTTGCAAGCAGCAATGAAGCCGCACCACTTGCACACAGCATTGAAGCTGCACCACTTGCACACAGCAATGAAGCTGCACCACTTGCACACAGCAATGAAGCCATGTCACTTGCACACATCAATGAAGCTGCACCACTTGCACACATCAATGAAGCTGCACCACTTGCACACAGCAATGAAGCTGCACCACTTACATGCAGCAATGAAGCTGCACCACTTGCACACAGCAATGAAGCTGCACCACTTACACACAGCAATGAAGCTGCACCACTTGCACACATCAATGAAGCTGCACCACTTGCACACAGCAATGAAGCTGCACCACTTACATGCAGCAATGAAGCTGCACCACTTGTACACAACAATGAAGGTGCACCACTTGCACACAACAATGAAGGTGCACCACTTGCACACAGCAATGAAGCCATGTCACTTGCACGCAGCAATGAAGCTGCACCACTTGTACACAGCAATGAAGCTGCACCACTTGTACACAGCAATGAAGCTGCACTACTTGCAAGCAGCAATGAAGCTGCACCACTTACACGCAGCAATGAAGCCGCACCACTTACACGCAGCAATGAAGCTGCACCACTTGCACACATCAATGAAGCCGCACCACTTGCAAGCAGCAATGAAGCCGCACCACTTGCACGCAGCAATGAAGCTGCACCACTTGCACACATCAATGAAGCTGCACCACTTGCACACAGCAATGAAGCCATGTCACTTGCACGCATCAATGAAGCTGCACCACTTGCACACATCAATGAAGCTGCACCACTTGCACACAGCAATGAAGCTGCACCACTTACATGCAGCAATGAAGCTGCACCACTTACATGCAGCAATGAAGCTGCACCACTTACACACAGCAATGAAGCCACACCACTTGCACACAACAATGAAGCCACATTACTTAAATGCAGCAATGAAGCTGCACCACTTGCACGCAGCAATGAAGCTGCACCACTTACACGCAGCAATGAAGCTGCACCACTTACACGCAGCAATGAAGCTGCACCACTTACACGCAGCAATGAAGCTGCACCACTTGCACGCAGCAATGAAGCTGCACCACTTGCACACAGCAATGAAGCTGCATCACTTGCAAGCAGTAATGAAGCTGCACCACTTGCACACAGCAATAAAGCTGCACCACTTACATGCAGCAATGAAGCCACATCACTTGGAAGCAGCAATGAAGCTGCACCACTTACACGCAGCAATGAAGCTGCACCACTTGCGTGCAGCAATGAAGCCGCACCACTTGTATGCAGCAATGAAGCTGCACCACTTGTATGCAGCAATGAAGCTGCACTACTTGCACACAGCAATGAAGCTTCACCACTTACACGCAGCAATGAAGCTGCACCACTTACAAGCAGCAATGAAGCCGTACTGCTTGCCTAGAACAATGAAGGTGCACCACTTGTACACAACAATGAAGGTGCACCACTTGCACACAATAAAGGAGCTGTACCAGTTACAGCGATGAAGCTATAACTTGCTGCCATGAAACCATGCAACTGTTTCTTCAAATAAATGTATTTTTACTGTTTCAAAAATAGAAGCATTTTTTCCAAAATAAGCAAAGCTGTTCTGCACTTTTTAACTACGCCGGCATGCCTACAATGAAACATGATTGTTCTTCAATTTACACTTTAAGATTATTAAATTTGGTTCCAGCTGTGAAAAGATTGGTGTTAGCCAAATACCTAATTCAGGGGTGTGTAAATTATCTGACTAGCAGGGCCACATTAAACTATCCCGCAATTCCTGTGGGCCACAGGCAGTTTGATCAAGGAGCCAAGTACAGAAAGGCCTAATAACGATTTTCTTGCATCCGACCCACGTACATCATTACTACTACACTCAAGAAACTATTTTAGAAGTTATTAAAATTTATATTACAAACCATATATTTCTACTTTCAGGACAGATAGTGGTAATTTCATTACAATGCATATTAGTAATGTGTATCACACAGTCTGTGTAGTACAGTCACATTAAGCTACAACCGTCTTGTAAGGGTTAATGGCATCCGATGTAGTAGAAAAAACTACCGGCACTATCTTTGGGATCGTGGCACGGACTTCAGCTGGATACACTCAATTAATCGCCCGGGCTGCACTTTCATTAGGTTGACAAATCTCTTCGCGGGGCCGCACAAATTCTCTCGACGGGCCGCAAGTGACCCGCGGGCCGCAATTTGTACACCCCTGACCTAATCGATGCAGTACTAATAGATACTATGAATAGAATAGTTAATCGATTAGACAAGGGCTCATTCAACGAAGGTGCTGCTCCATACGATCGTCATGCTTTGATTTCATGCCTCAATAATATTCTTAATAAGCTGGGACTAAATTTACTGTAAGAACTAATTGACGTTGATGGCCATGACGCAGCTGACGTTACAACAATGCGCATGCGCGAGTTTAATTAATAAACACCGACAAAAGATTCACTAAATTTTATCTTTACGGCGAGAGCAATTTGTCATAATTACTCTTAATTACTTTTTACAGGAATACAGGAATTTTGGATGTGAAATTACCACAGCTAATTACAGTCAACCTCGAATATAAGGCACACTCGCTTATAAGGGACCACCAACACCGGTCCCGATTTTTCGTAACGTTTTTCCTACGTAAGAATCTTCGTATATAAGGTACTCGAATATAAGGGAAAATCGGTTATAAGAGACGACATCTTCAAGCCCCGCGTGATAGAAACCCAGGTAAATTACCTCGCGTATAAGGGACCCTATGATCAAAGCGAAATTGACCGATTTTTAACCTCAATTTTTCACAAACTCGGCCTTCGAACAGCTCGGTTTCCACGGTCACATACATCTCGCATCACTGAAGGAGCTTCCTACATACCGTCTGCACTGAATGTGCAGCAATAATCCATAAAAATACGGGTAAAAGTACAGAAAAGTACAGAGCTAGATACACCCTCGGTCTAACTCAACTTCGGCTATAAGGGACGGTTTTTTTCCGGTCCGGAGGTGTCCCTTATATCGGAGTTTGACTGTCGTTTGAATTCAGTTTTGCAACTTTCTTTGTCAGATTTTCATTTCTTATTTAAACTTTGGCATCTTTTAGTTGATAAAGCTTTCGATCTTACGTTTTTAAACCAGTTTTTTAGTTTTAAGTAAATAATTTATTTGTCTCTAAATTTTCACAACATAAAGATAAACAAAAGCATTAAATATAATAAAAAAGGAACGAGACCGTGTGGAAAAATAACCAATGGTCAGCAGGTCAGCCATTCCTAACTGAGTTTAAAAAAAATTAAGTAACCTGTCAAGCAGGCATACACAAAAAATATTTATCAAAAATTTAAAAACAAAAAAAAACTTCATAAGTGTTTCATAAGTAGAACCACATTGACAATTGGGTGATACTAGCGACCCATCGTAATTATCCGCCAATTGTCAATGTGGTTGTACTTATGAAACACTTGGTCATTACTTAATAAGCTGCCCTCTTTACCACCAGACCAGACACGATTTATTTACAAATCTCTGCCCTCTTTTGTCAGCTTAAATTATGATTTCTACCTTAGAAAAAGTAAAAATTACAGCAGGTAGCTGGTATCACCTAGTTGTCAATGTGGTTCTGCTTATGAAACAGTTGGTCATTACTTAATTAGCTGCCCTCTTTACCACCAGACCAGACACGACTTATTTACAAATCTCTGCACTCTTTTGTCAGCATAATTATGATTTATACCTTAGAAAATGTAAAAATTACAGCAGGTAGTTGAGTTGATATCACCTAGTTGTCAATGTGGTTTTGCTTATGAAACAGTTGGTCATTACTTAATAAGCTGGCCTCTTTACCATCAGACCAGACACGACTTATTTACAAATCTCTGCCCTCTTTTGTCAGCTTATTTATGATTTCTACCTTAGAAAATGTAAAAATTACGGCAGGTAGCTGGTATCAACTAGTTGTCAATGTGGTTCTACGTATGAAACAGTTGGTCAGTACTTAGTTACCTGCCCTCTTTACCACCAGACCAGACACGACTTATTTACAAATCTCTGCCCTCTTTTGTCAGCATAATTATGATTTCTACCTTAGAAAATGTAAAAATTACGGCAGGTAGCTAGTATCAACTAGTTGTCAATGTGGTTCTACTTATGAAACAGTTGGTCATTACTTAATTAGCTGCCCTCTTTACCACCAGGCCGGACACGACTTATTTACAAATCTCTGCCCTCTTTTGTTAGCTATTTACTCATTTTAATGAGAACAGTTTTTGCTCTTGTAAATCTATTTGTAAAACTACGTACTGAATTTCGAACGCCATAACTTTGTTATTTCAATTCTAATTTTACAGCTTCCACCATAATGATCCGAAGCGTTAAGAGTTTCAATAAAGAATTTCCTGTGAACCGATGAGCTTAAACTTGATTATTTGCTTTACAGTGTTGCCGTGCAGCTGTTTAATCTTTTATAAACACAAATTTTCCTCCCGCTGTTAATGGTAGGCGTTTAAATTTTGGAAGAAGTTTGGACTAGTTTGAACGTTCTATCAGCTGTGAAGTGGTGAATAATATTGATTCAGTAATCTCAGTTGATACTCGACTGTTGAATACGTCCAAAGTATTTATACGATTTCTGCTTATACAGAACGGTTTGGGACCGACGTGTTTTGATCGAATTAACCGACTGAACCTATTAACCAATGCAGGGCCGGCCTTAAGCATAGGCAAACTAGGCAACCGCCTAAGGCCTCACCCTCCAGGGGGGCCTCACGCCGAGGTAACATTTTTTTTCCTTATGCGAACATACTCTCTCTCTCTCTCTCCTCTCTCTCTCTCTCTCTCGCTCTCTCTCTCTCTCTCTCTCTCTCTTTCTCTCTCTCTCTCTCTCTCTCTCTCTCTCTCTCTCTCTCTCTCTCTCTCTCTCTCTCTCTCTCTCTCTCTCTCTCTCTCTCTCTCTCTCTCTCTCTCTCTCTCTCTATTTGAGTGAGTAAGTTACTAAGTAAGTCACTAAGTAGGTACGTTAGTGAGTAAGTTACTAAGTAAGTCACTAAGTAAGTATGTGAGTGAGTAAGTTACTAAGTAAGTCACTAAATAAGTGCGTGAGTGAGTAAGTTACTAAGTAAGTCACTAAGTAAGTATGTGAATGAGTAAGTTACTAAGTAAGTCACTAAGTAGGTACGTTAGTGAGTAAGTTACTAAGTAAGTCACTAAGTAAGTATTTGAGTGAGTAAGTTACTAAATAAGTCACTAAGTAAGTATGTGAGTGAGTAAGTTACTAAGTAAGTCACTAAGTAAGTATGTGAATGAGTAAGTTACTAAGTAAGTCACGAAGTAGGTGCGTTAGTGAGTAAGTTACTAAGTAAGCCACTAAGTAAGTATTTGAGTGAGTAAGTTACTAAATAAGTCACTAAGTAAGTATTTGAGTGAGTAAGTTACTAAGTAAGTCACTAAGTAAGTATGTGAGTGAGTAAGTTACTAAGTAAGTGCGTGAGTGAGTAAGTTACCAAGTAAGTAACTAAGTAAGTACGTGAGTGAGTAAGTTACTAAATAAGTCACTAAGTAAGTACGTGAGTGAGTAAGTTACTAAATAAGTCACTAAGTAAGTACGTGAGTGAGTAAGTTAACGAGTTTCAACAATCAAAGTTTTGTAACAACCGCTAAGACCAGATAAATTTGAATGCCATTTTTTTCCTGTAATTTCTTCATCGGTTTTCTAAACCCTTTAAAAACAGCAATAATCCAGCTTACAAAAGGTTTAGAAGACCAATTAAGAAATTACAGGAATAAAATGCCATTCAAATCTATGTTTTGTTTTTATTTATGATTATGTGAATTTACATTAGAATTGGTAATTATGTTTATTATAATTGTACTCGCTGTTTTTCATTGTGTATAATGTGAGTAAATTTTTGTTACTAAGTATTAAAATACGTTCGTTATCTTTTATTATGTATGTATGTAGTGTTGGATTATAATTTCAAACTATGTCTATTGTATGTGATCGTTATCTTTTATTATGTATGTATGTAGTGTTGGATTATAATTTGTAACTATGTCTATTGTATGTGATCGTTATCTTTTATTATGTACGTATGTAGTGTTGGATTATAATTTGTAACTATGTCTATTGTATGTGATCGTTATCTTTTATTATGTATGTATGTAGTGTTGGATTCTAAATTATATATCTATGTGAATAGGTTTAACAAGTTGTAAATGCTTTTAGAAATTTTAAACATATCCTTACAAGTAGAGGGAATGTATTCTGTACATAGTTTTCGAAAATAAAGAATTATAATAAAAAAATAATCAAATCTATCTAGTATTAGCTGGCATAATTCAGCTTACAATCTCTCTCGCTTTAAAAACTCTTCAAACTTTCGACTCTTAATTACACACCAATATACTAGTAAACACTCTAGTATAGCATATAATTGCTCACAGCGACATCTTTGCCAAAAACTTCAATTATCACTTAAAGGGCACAAACGTTTTTACACTGAAATCATTAATGCAGAACTTTCTACTCGATGTAAGTCATTAAAAGCTACCACTAAACGTTCTAAAGTTTATAATCCAGAGAAAATATTCACTTGGTGTGCTGTAACTGCTACTGTGAAAGGGTGGGCCCATCCCACCCTAAATCCGCCACTGGCCCACCCTCACCCTAAATCCGCCACTGATCACATCCATAAGTTTTATCTTTAACAGGGCAACCCTCATATCAAATATTGCATTTAGCAATTACAAAAAAATCTCACAAAAGTGAGTGAGATAATATGGCTTCGTAAAAGGCATTATAAACACTAAAGCATGTTCATGTACTTAGCTGCAATTTGCGCCAAGGACTATGAAAGCTTCTGTCCAAGAAGCAAATTTATCCATTTACGCAGACATCCTTAAAAAATCTCAATTAGCTCGCCTGAAACTCGCTGACGGCCGAAGAGAAGTTCGTTGGTTGTGCGCATGCGCCGTGGATGCTGCAGGCGCGGGATAGCTGGAGATGCTAAACAGAAGGCTTCGACGTACGTTTACGCGTGCAGTGAGTTAGCAGCCCCGCCAGTGACGGATCTCTGCAGCTGTTGTACCAGGAGAAGTGAAGAGTGACGTTCATCAGAAGGGATTTTGATCAAATTTTGGCACAGCAGACGAGGAAGCTGAGTTGAAGGTTCTGTTCATTGAAGATAGAGCATCGGTAGGGGGTGTAAACAAACCATAGTGTCGTCAGCTGACTTGAAGGTTCTGCTCATTCAAGATAGAGCATCGTCAGCTGACCTAAAGGTTCTGTTCATTCAAGATAGAGCATCGTCAGCTGACCTGAAGGTTCTGTTCATTCAAGATAGAGCATCGTCAGCTGACCTGAGGGTTCTGTTCATTCAAGATAGAGCATCGTCAGCTGACCTAAAGGTTCTGTTCATTCAAGATAGAGCATCGTGAGCTGATCTGAAGGTTCTGTTCATTCAAGATAGAGCATCGTCAGTTGACCTGAAGGTTCTGTTCATTGAAGATAGAGCTTCGGTAGAGGGCGTAAATAAACCATAGTGTCGTCAGCTGACCTGAACGCTCTGTTCATTGAAGATAGAGCAACGCTAGATGGCGTAAACAAACCATAGTGAATATAGACAATGGCAATGCAAAGACAGAAGATGCACCATATCTGTTAGATATACTTGGCTGAATATAACAGGCTTTATAACGTGCTTTGTGTATAGAGAAGAATTTTCGAGATCTCGAGATTTATAACATTATTATAAATTACTTGTAGCACAAAAGTTCCAAAGAGCTTGAAAGAGACAGAGCAAAATTAGGCACCAAGCGTCGTCGTGTTCACGTGTGGTGCAATTCTTTCCAGAAGTAAAATTGTCGTTTAACGAGAAACTCTGGTGATCCGGCGTCCATATCTTCGATTGGAAACTGAAGTGAATTCCATTACGTTAAGCGCATCGCCAACTTTATCTTAACAACACCTCGGAGAGAACAACGTTGCCAGATTGTTGCATTCGCTCGAATTTATTACCTCTTCCTATGCGACTTCCCAGCTTCTTAGGAATGCTGGTATCCATGGCAACGAGTGTGACTGGGATGCGGGAAAGGCAATAATAGTCGCATGTCGGATAAGTGAATTAAATTCGGATTCGGACGACCGTCTTTATTTCGTAATTGGCGAGCTCATCTCGTATTCGTTGTG
This sequence comes from Tubiluchus corallicola, assembly GCA_030141605.1. Taxonomy (NCBI): domain Eukaryota; kingdom Metazoa; phylum Priapulida; class Priapulimorpha; order Priapulimorphida; family Tubiluchidae; genus Tubiluchus; species Tubiluchus corallicola. Next base: position 73,678 of record JAQGDQ010000936.1, read on the forward strand.
CCGGCTAGGGGAACTTTGCAAACTCTTAGGAGAGTTCCAGAAGGAAGCCATTGGATAAACAGAGTATGAAGCCATTTAAACGTGCATCCAGTGAACCCTAGCTCATGAAACCCTACAGGAGTTTGACTGTTTTTATAGTTAGGACATTAGCGTTTTGTTCTGGTACTCAATATGTTGAGTGACAATTTTGTACGTAACAATATTAGAACCCAAGGCGACGGTACGACCCACCCCAATGCTCCTCCTGAAGTCGAAATGGCTTCACGAGACGGAGACGTGATAAAAAGAGGTTACATGTACATCAAAAGACCACCAGGACACAGCTGGCTTCCTTGGAAGGTAAGTAGGTTATTACTAGTGGTAGATCTTGGTGTGATACTGTTGTGTCGTTGGGACCATTTCTCCTTTCTTTGTCTTTCTTCTTATTCTTTTCTTCTTCGTTTCCTTTCTCTCCCTTTTTTCTCCTCTGTACTCCGTTTTTCTCTCTTTATCATCCTTTTTTCTTCAGCTGTTCCTTTTCGCCCTCTTTTCTTTCATTATTTTTCTTTCCTTCCTTTCTTCATTCTCTCTTTGCGGCTGCCGTTTTTTTATTTGCACGTTTGACTCATGCTTCCTTCTTCTTTCTTCTTTCTCTTCTATTTTTCTTATTTCTCTTTCCCTTTTCATTTCTTTATTTGATTTCATCTTCCTATTTTTTACTTTTGTCGCTTTTTTCTGTCATTTTCTTCACTTTTTTATTTCATTGTTCCACGAGCGTTTTAGTGTTTTGTCCTTTAATCCTCTTTCTGTCTGCAATGAAGCCACGCATCTACAATTGATGTTCTAGGATTTTTGCAAAATGAAACTGAGAATTTAAAACGCTTGTTTCACCTGCAAGCCCAGGAGAAGGTTTAGTTTAGCCA
>JAQGDQ010000056.1:722509-755055 GCA_030141605.1 Tubiluchus corallicola
AACTACTAATAAAAAATTGCAATAGATAAAGTAACAGAGAAAACCTACAAAATCAGTTGTAAAACTCTGATCTAATGCTGAAACCGAACTGCCCATGTAGTCTTGATGCAGTATTCAAGATTAGTAATTTTTATTCATTGAAATTAAATAAAATCTCCCATACATACGTCATTGAATCACACTATGCGCTTGTTTAATTAAGTTGCATTTAAAAAATAAAGTTTCTGATCTCACTAAATGAACATTTTTAGTGATTTTTTAGGGAATAGCGCTAAGAAACAGCGACAGCGATAGTCGCAACCGACTTATCTCAGAAAACAGAATGTGGGCAACATACTTTATAAATAAATCCCATAATTTTGTTTAAGACCGCCTTCAAGAGCTATATATATATACGTCACAACTACCTTCTTCGAAATACGCCAAAAGAATTTCTTGTGCAGTATCAACAAAACAGCCTAGCTTTAGAAATTAGTTATCATTTTTTTAGGTTGTCCTGAAATAGTGACTAATAATAGTGACAACATCGTCGGATTGTTATCGTCGATTACTTACTTTTTAAACGATAAATGAACGTATTCTTTTTGTGCCTTTTTGAAATTTGAAATACTGAAAAAGCGTTTATTAGGTCTACATTGAAACAGGTGTTGTTAATGACGCAAGGATAGCTGTCAGGCTTGAGTGCGTGCTATTTTGACCAATTGCACATATGAACGTTTCAGCACACGTCGCAGGGGTGGGACAACGATCACAAGCGACTTTCTAAATTGATTGAGCAACGTTAATGTTTAACTAAGAGATTCAAATATTTTTTCAGCTTCTACGCGCGCACTATATAAGCTGTCATGTATAGGGTTAAATATAAAATAGTTGAAATATTTACGATCTACATGTATGTGTTAACTGCAGCAACGTCAATTGATGAGTAACAGCAGGTCGATACTCGCGGTTATATAGGGTTCCTTCACGTGGTCTAATTGATTTCATGCTCTTGTTCTTCGGAGATGAAGAGTACCAAGGCTTTTCATTTATCTGAGCAAGAGCAAAAAGCAATTTCATTTTTTTTGAAACTCAGGCTTCGTTAATATTGCGCCCTTAGCAATTCCCGCGCAATATACGTGCAGATTAAACGGCTGGTGGTCGTTAGACGAGATGTACTGACTTTGATGTTATAGCTGTGACATGCTAGAATTGGCTAAACTTCAACTGTTAACAGGCTTCGTTAAGGAGCTGTTACGTGGGTGATTCACGCACTTCATGCATCCTAGAGCAAATTCTTACATAAAAAATCAAAGTACGCGTATTATGTGATGATGCAAACATAGCCATGGCCAATGGACATGAATGACGATGGACTGATATAGATGCATTTATAAACTAAACTAGAATTTCCTTTCCTGCGGAAGACTTGCAAAATATTGACGTTAATAAATTTTACACAACAAAACAGTGCTGTAGGAAATATTATTGTGGAATTATTCAAAATAATTATGCCAAATGATAAACTAAATGTGTAGTGAGATGAAAATTTATTATGTATATTGGCAAAGGAACCTTCTGACTGCCTTTTCTGTAGTCTTGGCAAAACGAAAATATGCCGTTTCGTAAAGGTAAGAGAAAAATCCGTTTATTAAATGTTTAACAAGGTAATTGTAACTGTTAGTATTTTCAATACAATGTTAAAAACATGTTATATACGTTTCGAGTGCAGGCTGCAGTCACCTTCAGTATGAGATTATACAAACAACAAGTTTTATAGGCACAGCCTACGATACAGAAATTCACTAGTTATGTATTTACAAGCAAGCCAAAGATGTAATGAATTAACAGACCTGTAGAAAAGAAGGATATACAGTAAAAGTTTAGCTAGAAAAATGATTAAAAGCAGCCTTGTGGCTTGGTAGGTCTGCATATTTCGTCTGGAACTGACAAGAAACTAAAAAGTCCTCTTCGGCCTAGTATTTATGATCATATCTTTGTTTCTGGCCCCAAAGCTGATTTTAATAATTTCAGCATTGTGACCAAAGTTACAAATAACTGGGACCAATTAATAAAAGAATGTTTATCTATGTATTCTTTTAGCCCTTCTCTTAATATGCAAAATAGTTCAATTACCTTAACTTTGTTTACGAGCATCTAGCTATACTTTTATTGTATATCCTTCTTTTCTACAGGTCTGTTAATTCATTACACCGTTGGCTTCCTTGGAAATACATAATTAGTGAACTTCTGTACTGACTCTGCCATAAAACTGGTTGTTGTTTGTACAGTCTCACACTGAAGATGACTGTAGTCTCAGTCGAAAAGTATGTGACATGTTTTTAGCATTTTATATCTTAAAACTTTTAATAAAAGTTGTTTCTTTTCATAGTTACTTAAACAGTTATGGGCAACTGCAAAAATGTTATGGTTAACAGTGTGAACAGTGCAAAGAATGAATGGAGAATATTACTCCAGATGAAAGGCTTACCCTTGACAGTTTTCTTCATGCTCTAATATTTTAGTTCTTGTATGTTTTTAACCACCTGCATAGAATTTATCACTCTGGTATTGGAAGTTTGCAATTCCCGATGTTTGCTTTTTATATCACCAGATGATAATACCTTTCTCCCATATAATATGGGAACATCCTCCTATATTTTTAGTCAATAACTGTATAATTTATTTAGGGCAATTAGAGCTTAGTTATTGATTATCTTTTAAAAAACAAAATTCAAAATTGAATGTTGTCGTTGCCGCTTTTGCAGCCGTTATCGTTGTTGTTGTCATGCACTATTGCAACAGTCAGTTGCTACTGAGCAATTGTACAGCTGCTTTGCTTTTGTGGGGAAGTAGACTTGGGAATGAACAATAAAATGTAGTTGGGACAAAATATTATCAGAAGCTAAGATTCAGATAAGGTTATTGTGGTCAAACAGGCAAGAATGACTAGGGAACCTTCTTCCTAAAATTTTTTTTACAGAATTTTCTGAATCCCATTAGCAAAGTTGTTGTGCGCAGGCTCTTTTCTTGTTTTCTAAACTGCGACTCCGTTAATTTGCTTTGTCCATCAAAATATTCTGAAGGTGAACTATGGATTCTCAAGCTAATTCTTGCTGCCAGGTTATAGCGACCTCTGTGGAAAACATAGTGGTTTACAGTGAAACTGGCATGTGTTTTCATAATTTAGTAATTATACATTTTCAAAAATTACGAAGCCTTCAACACATTCGTAACATATTGTAGAAATGTAGTGGAAAAGTATAGAATTTTTTGGACAAGAATGCGTTCATCAGCCCATAATCTTCGTGTGGAGACTGGACGGTGGAACCATGTAAACCGACATAGGCTAGGCCAATTTAGAGAAAGTATACATACATGTATTTTTTGAATGTCAATTTAGTGAGCATCTTAGAATCAGGGCAGGATCAAGCTTGGTGGACCCATACTTTGCATTGCTGACTTTAGAAAAGGAGGCCAGGAAGTCTGAAAATCCAATTTTAAAGTGGCTCCTCATTTGAGATAAAGGATCCCTGTTTGAGGCCTACTATTTGAGACAAAGGGCCCTTGTTTGAGGACCTTTGTTTGAAATGTAGAGTCCCAACTATGCAAATGTTGCTAAAATATATCACAAGTAAAAATATTCGAGACGAGTGCCAGCAAACTAGAGGGTGGCTCCATCTGAGGGGCCCCATAATTTCGTTAGCCTAGGGGCCTGAAAAGGTCATATCCGGCCCTGTTTAGAATGAGATATAATAATAGGAATCTAGGCCTTAACTTTGAAGACATAGGTAACTTGTTCAATTGCATTGATACTAACTTTATTTTGAAATATGTATTTGAATCTATGCAGCTATTTTAATTACTGATCTAGTACTTAAAGGAAAAAGTAGTAATTCACACTTTATAGCAATTTGTTGGACTAATCATTTGCATTTTAAATGAAGTGTTAATTTTAAATTATACTCTTATTATATTGGTCAGTAAACATAATACTACTACCAGGACGACTACTTCTACTACCAGTGTTCAAGTACATTTGTGCCGTGAATTCTAAAGCATATAATTAACTTTGTTCGTTGTGAAATAAAATAAAACTTTCTTGTAAGATGACAGTGAGATCTAAATGATAAACAAATTGATTTGCGCATGAAGAAACGCACTGCGAAATTGCAACAAATCGACTTACTGATTTGCTGTTCCGGTTACGGCTCAGGATTTTAGTGATAAATCTCTTTACTTGGAGAAATTGTTGACTGAACGCGTTGTTTGTGTGTGTGTGTGTGTGTGTGTGTGTGTGCGTGCGTGCGTGCGTGCGTGCGTGTGTGCGTGTGTGCGTGTGTGTGTGTCCATGTTTATTTACGCAAAATATTGTGCAGATTATTTCTTAATTTAATTTATCCAGCTTGTAATTAAATCTGGATGGGTATTGATAATTATAGACCATGTGGATTATTCTATCTCTGATTATTTTACTTGATATCACAAACAACGTAGATGAAAATCTGCGTACATTTTCCGCATTATGGTCAAATTTATAGTCTCTAGTCTCCATTCTTTAGTCTCAAGTTTTTTTAATTGCCGTATTATATGTAATAATGTTTTTATTTGAATAGTTATTTGTGGCTTTTTGTCATTTGTTTCATTTTACTACTGGCAAAATAAAAATGAAATTGTGAAGCCACATCAAATATGTTGAGCTTTAGGTAAAATGCGAAAAGTAAAACCTCAAGAGTAATCAGTCACAGTTTTTATGGGTGTTTTCTAAAATTTTTCATAAGGTACACGAATCCTGACTCTTGGGTAGTAAGTTTTGTCCTGGGTTAGCTGCCCGAGTGGTTTAGATTTCGGACTGCAGCCACGCAGTGTCGAGTTCGATACTAGCGGCTACCAATGCCAGGGCATATACCAGTTTTTCGTTATTTGTGTGTTGCAACTTTACCGCTATTGTTGTAAGTGTATGTTACTAATTAACCGCTAGTGCTAATTTAATCTAATAAATAAGCGACGGTAAATAAATCTTGTCTTTGTCTTTGTCTTTTTGGCGACGTTGACGCCGGAAACAGCATGGTGATAGGAAGAGCTATGGATTCTTATTTCGTAAATTTATGTTTTTTTTCTGTAGAGACAAGGTCGATAATGAAAAGGTCAATAATCAAAAACCAAGACTGCAGTAAGATTATGTATACATAAACTTAATCAACTCTGTTGTTTTTCAGTTTGGTTATTCAATTTCATGTCTTCTTTGACAGTTTACAAATGATATTTATAGAGGTTCTTTGAACGAAGTTGACTTCATCGCTACAATGAATAAGAAATAGGAAATGAGTGAAAGTACGAGCTATTGTTGATGGTGGCTGCGCTGATGTGCTCGAAGATCTAAAACAGAGACACAGCACTTTCTACAAGTCAGGCCGACCACGCCAACCTTAGATGGAAATGGATTGCGATTTTGCATATCAAGTTTACAATGTCGCTGTTTTTACGAGCATGAGTGCGGTTAAATTCAACACCCTGCTGATATATTGACTGCCAGTTATTGCGATCCGCTGCTAGAAACTCGAGTCTTGTTGGAGGAATTTTACAATTCTCCGTAGTGACAGAAAGGTGATTCTTGAACCCTGCTTCTATCCCCGTTGCGAGTGATGTCCAGAAGAAGAAGACAATAAAATGTTGTCACGAGGGAAAGACGAATATCAGTCATCCTGAGTACATGATTGATATAACGAAGCTGACGTATGATTATGGTTGCTATGTACTAATGTCAGTATGAGGTATATGGTTAGTCCAAGTAATATTAATGATTGTTTGAGAGATTTGATGTGAAAAGCTTCAAGACGCAGTACATGGCTTCTGTAAAGAGTGCACGATTCACAGCAGTACAACAAAGTGGAAAGGCAAACGGAAGAATATACGGTTATCTCACTCTGGACTGTCAGCTTCCTAGAATCGGCCAAGGGAAGTGCTTACTTGGTGAATGCGATTTTGAATTTCATCATCGAGAGTACAATCAGAGGTTAGAATACTTCCAAGATAGGCAAAACAATTCCGAACTATCAGGGATCACTGAAAATATAGTGATAGTATGCGCTTTCAGATATACTGTGTTGCGGCATTAGCGAAAATCGCCCACTTTTATAGACGGGTAGATAGTAGACGGATAGATAACGGACAAACAAGTGAATAGTTAAAATCTACGAAACTATTTACCATCCTGAAATTAAACGCAGTGTTTTAGTAGATAGCAGGTGAGCGAATCTAATTTTGCGCGTGTACTGGCGTGTAGGAAGCCTGATAATAACGTGTTCATTATAATAGCTGGCAACTAATCTGAAGAGAAAATAAGAAAGCCTTAGACATTAATTGCATAGGGAACGATATGGACTGGGAGTAGATATTAATAAGGATTACTCACTATGTTTGGCTTCAGTCATCTTAAATTTATCATAAGTACTCATTTGTGGCACAGCGTCGGCTTAATGACTTTTTCAGGCATGTAGGCTTAAATTTATTTATCGCAATCCAGTAGCTTTTCCGTTCGAAATATATATTGGAATAAACATCACTATCATCACCTTGTTGCTCTTGTTATTTGTATACATATTTCCTTAGTATATCGTTAAGGTGTCCTCGCAGTCCTTATTTAAAACCAGTTATTCAACATAACAATTTAATATCCCCATTGAGTTCCGTAATGTCAATTTGCGTAATAATTATTGTCCGGACATTAATATTATTATTGTTCAGAAATGGAAGTACGTTATTACTATTTGTTGAACTTACTAATAGGCAATTTCGCGCAAGGCAGTGTTGCTAGTGTTTACTCTAGTCAACAGAGTGGGCAGGCGTTTAACGTGAATACCAATTTCATCTTGTTTTCCGTTTGACCATTCGTTGACTTGGTAAATTTTACATTGAGCTCTATTTCTCTGATTTCAAGACAAAAGAACACGAAATCATAATGTTATTATATTATATAAGCTAGTTGCACCACACGGGAAATATTCGGTGTGCTGGCGAGATTCAAAAATTCCAAACTACCCCTAAACCATATCTGTTTTTTTTTACATATTTAGTTCTTTTTGTGAAAGCTTGTAAATGTGCGTCTTGGGAAATGTATGTCGTGTATGTCGCATTTTGAAATACCAGTACTACTAAACTACTTTCGATGTTGCCACCTTAATTCGGCAACGGAGCCTAATATTTCTTGCCTGATTGTTGAAACAACATAATTATTTTTCGTAATGTCACCTTGAAGCTCTGTAGTCTTTATGCTTGTTTCTATTGTTTTCTTGAGGTAATTTCTTCAAAAGTTAAAGTAACCCGCTACTTCGTTCCATCAGGTTAGTCTGCATTGCCAATCTGTTGTGTTGATTTTGATTGAAAATTCAACGCGCGGATGCCTCGGGTTCAGTTTGCTTAAGTCTAATAATTATTCTGTGGCTAATGATTAGTCTTGTACTACTTAATTATTGGAACACAAATATGCCTCAGTTGGCACTCGTTTGTAGCAATTAATCGACCATGTGTGTTAAGATCTCTATAGCACATTAATCATCAGTCATCACTCGTCAGTGATATATAAGGGCATTATAAGTTTCCAAGAATATCAACAGCTACTCCATGATTGAATGCTCACTATGAAGGTTTATTATCCACGTATCTAAGTACATCTATCCTTCATGGTAGAAACCCACAATTAATTAAATTTAGAAAACAAATTTGAAAGTCAGGAAATATGAAAAGTTGGAATACAGGCTGGACTTGAACCAGCGATCTTCTACTTAGAATACAGACATAAATTTTGCATTGTCTTGACTGCCGGAGATCATGATGGTCTAATAGTCTAATGCTTCTGGCTTGTAAGTAGAAGATTTCAGATTCAAACCAACCAGGTTGTTGTTCACATTTCCTGGTTTTCAAATTAGGTTTCTCAACTTGATTAGTTGTGGCTTTGTACCACCATTAATATCTTTGTTGATATTAAGATCATAAATAATTAATTATATCTATCACTCTTAGGATTTAATGTTAAAAGTTCTTATTCAATGTGATTGAAATAAGGCTTTCCTTAGTTTTTTTTGTTAGGCAATTATAGTGAGAAAAACACAACAAAATTTTCCTATCACCAACAGTTTACTTTAAGTTACAAAATACTGAAAACTATTCCATTATATATATATATTTAAAAAGTTATTTATTGGTTATACAGACATAAAAAGGGGACGATATTTCGTTAATTTTGAAATAGCTCTTTTGATCAGTTAGACCGTTATAAAAACAAATTCATGCAGATGTTTATTTCCCTTGATGAATGTAAAAATCTTAACCTTTCTGTATATTTCCCCTATGTGAACTACAAAACGCACACCCGTTTTATTTAATATTTTAACTTAATGAAAGGTGTGATATTTACGAGCATCCCAGAGATTGATCTTAAAGGCTGGTTCGTGAAAACTGTATACTTTATAGCTATTATTTATACTGCAATAACACAGCTAGAAAAATTTCTTATTAAAAATGTTGGTGGCATACATGGAGTGTTTTTTTCAACAACATTGATTATTTTGGAAATGTACAAAGCGTCAAGCATAATCCAACCTGCCCGAGGAAACTTGTGAAAATGAAAAGGAAACTCGATAAATGCAAAAAAGGAAGTACTTGAATGGAAGACTTTTTTATTTTGAACGCACTTGAACATGATACTTTATTTCAGTGTTTACTGTTTAGCAAGGAGTCTAATAAGCATAACTAAATAGGCAGCGCACTGAAATTGCTCACTGATAAAAGGGCCTAAGCAAAAGGTGTTTCTACAGCGCAATAAAATCAAGCAAATGCTTTCCAGTGTCTGTGATGGCGATAGCTAGATTCTTAAGCTACGACACCATATGCACGTAATGTGTAACGTGTGATTTGTGATCCGTAATGCGTATTGCGTAATGCGTGATCCGTAATGCGTGATGTGTATTGACTGATTCCATGCGTCCGTAAACACCATGTGTATTAACAAAGCTCACGGCGCTCTTTCCGCCATTTTTGGTCGCTATTCGTGAGAATTGCAAGCAATAATTTTTGGAAACTTTGTCGAAATTTAAGCTTGATAATTAGACTGCGGCATTAGCTTATTATTGTACTGTTAGATGGAAAAGAAAGCACAGATTTTGCAGGGGAGAGAACAATATGGCAGGTATCATCATATAGTAAAAGAACTGCAGTTAGATGCGCAACACATAATCACATTCTTCCACCTCTCAAAAACTCAAATAGAAAAAATATTATTGTTAATAGGTCTTAAAGTGACCAAAGCTCACCTAACTAGAATTTTCAGAGAGCTAAGCAGCGAAAATTGTCACCGAAAACTTGAAAACTCGCTATAATCACCAGGCAACGGCGGTTTTCCGTCTGCGTATTGCTGCGTAATGCGTATTTGGAGGATAGTAATCACGCTCGAATGAATGCGGATCACGCATCACGCATCACGGATAACGCATTACGTACACATGGAAGCACTTCTACATGTTGAAATTTAAACTGTTGTATGCGCATTACGGATCACGCATCACGTATTACATACACATGGAGTCGTACCTTTAAACTGAAATTGAATGAAGCTTAAGTTGCGGCAATAGCGAAATTACGGAAAGTAGACTTGAGTGCCCATGTGTCACTTTTTTATAACCACCACTAGCTTTTTTCAGATTTGGTGTTTGTTAAAAATTAACTATAAAGTTAATTATATATAGGCATAATATAGTCACATAGTTAAATATAAAACTACAAAATTAATCATTAGGTACTAGAGTTCTGCGCATTCTGTCAATTTCTGTGGGCAACGTTTACATGTATACTGTTAACGCTTAACAGAAAATATAATAATTTACATTACGGCGTGTCAACGATAAGAAATGAGCGTCGCTTTAGAGCAACCACCTCTTTTCACGGGGATAAAACAATCAATGATAACGAAGACCTGTAAGTTGTCTTTTCACGCGGATAAAACAGACCTGTAAGTTGGCCGTGGCTTCACGAATTAAGACGACTGCCAATACTGTGTATATAAGTAAAGCATAAACTAAGCTGCCAGTTTTGATCGTTGCCTTATTCAATGCTGTAGAGTCACTTTGGCTTACATACTTATTTACTATGCAAATATTATTGATTACAGAAAGACTATGTACACCGATCGAATGCCACAGTTCACAAGTTTCTAGTTTATTCTTAAGGACATTGGTAGTGTTATCACTCTTTTTTCACAGACAGCGTATACTAGATTTATATACACGGATTATTTCTATCACTTTTTCTACGGAATTCGATTGAGCGTTTTTGGTTTGATGTCGTGCGATCTATATTTTGAGCTGTCATACAGCTCGCGCTTTCACTGATATAAAGAGATCAATCGCTTGTGTTTGCTATGCTTTGTCAATATCAGTCCTGTGCACTTTTCTTCTTCGACTGAGCTAATACAAGATGATGTCAGCTTGCTATACCTATAATTATTTAATGTGAGTGTTCACTTGCCAGCAGTTTGGTGATTTAGACCCTGTGTGGCAGAGACAAATGCAAACGCCACAACTGTAGATCGACAGAAGATTCAAAACTGTTTGAGGCAGATGTTGCATGCAGAGCAGCAACAGTGCGTTATATAAATGTAACAATTATACTAGCTAGTCAAACCAAGCTAGCTGATCAATGTGGTGGTTTCAGAGAGAAATGTGATATTAAAGGGATGTATATTACGCTTCACCAGTTGTACGTATAGGCTAAAAGTATAGCGGAGAAAATTGCCTACTATATTTATAACGCAATAGATTGTCGCTGGCATTAAGTTTTATTAACTATACGTTAATCATCCTGCATGGGAGGATCGTTGAGCAGAGGCTTAATTGCTTTTCTTCATCGCCTTTGCATTTTAATGAAGTTTTATTGTCGTGTATGTTTAAGAATTTCTTATAGGTGTTTGCCTTAAACGTTTTATTAAACAGTGTGCGTTTCTCAGCACTTTTCTCCATTTTCTTTGAAAAACACTTGTGTTGCTTAGCAGTCGAAGTTAAGTAACGCAGAGTTTGGTCAGTAACTACATGATCTGCTGGTGGATGATGTGTGCATGCTTCTGGGCAGCTAGATCTACCTCAACTTTGCTACGAACCTCCTCAGGAAAACTTGTAGTTCAAGCATCTGAACGTGGCCAAAAACGTCTGTCGATTCAGTAACTCATCGTAGAGTACTATCCTTGATACTGATCTAGGTTTTGCGCCGGCCATAGCCCTCAACAATTGGTATTGTTTGAGTGAAGGATTCAGATTTGGAGAGTGGTAAACTGACCAAGAACTTCCAACTAGATGACTGATTGTGCTTAACTTTTTTAAAAAAAATCATCGTGTATTGTCACTGTAGGTTATCCGCCCTAGTAACTACACTGTTCAAAGCATGTTCAAAGCAATGGAAAAGCTGTTACACTGAACTATGGATAAAAAAGAAGAAAAGGAGATTCAAGTTCCAATGCTTTTAGAGAAATCCAACGAAGAGCAGAAAGACGAAAAACTACCCCTGTCCGTTCCGGGTATGAGAAACCAATTAGTTAAATTTTTTAATAGCTTGCCATTATTGGCCGTGCCGTTATTACATGTACCATTATCTTGTATTCACAGAATATACTGTTATGATTACTGTTTGTATGCATGGTTCTCTATTTTGCTGATATTTACGCCTGCAAATCTTAGATGTTTCTGTGCATGTTTCAATGGAGGATGCCAGGGACTACTATTAGGGACAGTTTTAGTTTTTTTGTAGCTAAATAAAGATATCTTTAGTGAATCTATTTAATTAGTTTTTTATTGGGTTGATAGGTCTCCGCTACTTCTTTTTTATCGTCTATGCAGGGCCGGGTTATGATCTTTTTGGGGTCGTAGGCTAATGAAATTATGCAGCCCCTCAGACGAAGCCATCCCCTAACTCCCCTGCACCCATTTAGAATATTTTTCCTTATGATAAATGTATTTAATAGATGGCTTATATCTCAAACAAAGGACCTCACAGTAGGACCCTTTATCTCAAATAAAAGGCCTCAACCAGGGGTTCTTTTTCTCAAATAAAGGGCCACTTTCTTAAAATTGGGGTTCCAGACTCTCTGACATCCTTTTCTTACAGGTGAAATTAAGGTATATTAATTATTCAACAATACAAAATATGGCCCACTAAGCTTGAGGGGGGCCCAAGCTCGAGGGCCCTAGGTCGCAGCGTACACTAGGGCAGGGTAGTTTAATGTAGGGTAATGCAGCTTTATATCTACGTGAAATACTGCGATTTGTCCAGTCTTTTGCATACTGCCTTTTTTCTTTTCAAGACTTGGCTTGATATACAAACCCAACGAGATTTCCCACAAAAAGCACTGTAATTTGCAGCAAAGGCGTTGTCAACAAGGATAAAAAGATTATTTCTCTACCAGACTTTCTTCCTGGCATTGACAGCTCGTTTAATCTTGCAAGCTTTTTATAAACGTGTTCTTAACAGACACTGCGTGCGTGGTGTTTTAGAAATAACAGCGTAATTACCTTATTAGGTTATCATTTTATCCCGCAAGAAGGTCACTTATGCCTGTTTCACAAAAAGGCTGAAACTGAATATAGGTAAACAAATTCATACGAAGAGTTGTCATATACGTAAGAAAGGCAAGCAGTCAAAAGCAGGCCCCGAAATTTGGTGGAGCATGAACGCCTGCTTCATCGATGACGTCATGCTTCATCAAGCCCAGTTTCGTAAAGCCGTCACTAACTTAACGACGTCGTTATTAATAGTTAAGTGAATGTGATAACGACGTCGTTAACTTAGTGACAACTTTATGAAACCGACCCCTGGTCTTTAGTGGATCCTCCAAATATTGCATCAATAACCAAGAACACTAAGATGACGTACAACAAATAGGCGCGCTATATTTACATCAAAGTTTACTGAAATACCTTTGCCATCGAGCATATTATGAATCGACGCCTTTCGAGGGTGAACAAAAAGGTAGTAAAGCAGTATGGAGGAGTTGGGGGGGGGGCGAACCCGCGGTAAAACCTCACTGAGCTGAGAAGTCTTTGGACGACGAAAATTTTGTATTGACTAAATCTTTTCTGCTTGAGAACGCAAACGGTTACGCCTCATAACATAGCCCAACTCGTCTGACCAACAAACATTTCTTCGGCTTAGTAGTAAGTCATGCTGCTCTTAAAATGCAAAAAGTTGTTTCAAGGTGCAAGTGGTGTTCATCCCAGTTTTTCGATTTATTATATTTTGACGATAAAACCTCTTGCGTACTGGATACCTTCTAAACGGATATGTACGAGTTTGGTGGTAAACAACAAGCAGTTGATGTTTGGCCCGTATTCTGTATCTGTAATGAAGTGTGTCACACTAGCGCTGAAGCCAGCGGCATTTTATGGCATTTTCGGCAGTGACAAGGCATGCTTGAACTTTATACCTGTTTCCATTCCGTTTAGTGGTTGGTTAGTGCAGTGTGCGCTCGCTAACGTATTGATATGAAGAGTGTTGTCCTTTCGTTGTCACACAACTTGTGTCACACCAGTTGTTAACAGGTTGCTGCGAAACATTAACAAGTGGTATGAAGAGGGTGCAGTTATGCGTTGAAATCTGGTGAAGAAGGTTACCAGCAGATGGCAGCTTAACTTTCTACAGTGGCATCTTGTGATATCGTTGAATTGGATAATATCCTTAAATATAGATAAAAATCTTTAGGTTCTAGAAGATTAGAAAATTCTGAAGATTGTAGCATTTCTTCATCTAATAAGAAGCAGATTGCTGGCTTCCTAATAAGTTTTGTGAGGTTCTTTAGCTTTTTTGCTGCGGAGAAGCTTTTACTGGTAGGACTACCCAGTCAACATCCGGCGCATGATTTTCTTTGAACTCTCTGGTTACGTTGATGTTATTTTAGGTTATTGTTAGATCATCTAAACATTTATCATTGTTATAAACTAGGATTTTATGAAAAATTAGTCTCATCTTCTGGGTACATCAGTTACTGTCGTATCACTTTAACAGCGCTTCTGCATCTTTGAACTTTGTGCACGTAAAAATGCCTGAAAACTGATATGTTTTGCGTTTGTATATGAAAATTGCATGCAGCGTCTGTAAGTTTTTCACGCACACAGAAGTAAAAAAACTTAGAAAGCCTTACGTTATTCTTAAGTCTTCTGTTACTTCCGTGATGAAAAACATAAATATGTTGCCTTTGACGTGCAGGTTTAGAGCTTATTCTAGAAACAGAAAACGGAAAACAGAGATGTACACTATGTAACATGTATGTTACAAAAAAGATAATTATATGCTCTACAATTCCGCAATAAGAAGGTACAAATTCCAATTTTATGCCAGTGTCTTTTACTCCCCACAACTTACCGCTATTACAGCAGTACAAACTTACTTGAACTACATAAATTTTGGATAATCTCAATCAAATCAAGTCAAGTAAATGCTAAAACGCCACAGCTTATCTCTTCCAAACTAAGCAACATGTCAGATGCAGCTAATGCGAGGGTGTGCAACACATTTCTCAGCAATTACCGTAAAAAATAAATGGGTTTTTGTCTTCGTTATCGTATTCTTTTACTCACTTTTATGCCTACCCGACAGTGACGTAAACGGTCACAAAGCGGCTACTATTTTTATGTAGGTTCAATAACTGCAAGTTGTGATAGTACTTAACGGTAGGCCTAATTAGAATAAATAGTTGGTGCGAGACCAAAACCTAACTTGTTATTAGAGATAGTGCTCTGAGATGCAACCGACTGAGATGAGATAAGGCAATGTCGTCTTTCTGTCTTACGCAACTAGAAGTGACGTAATGCTTTTTCAGCTAGATAAACAGTAATCAGTATAGTATCGCTGACAAAATCCTTTAGGAGCAGTTGTACTGGCGGTCATATGTTCATTTGTTGAGGAAGCTCGATATTGCTTAACATTTGGTTTTAAGCAAACATCGTGAGCACTCAGCTACATCCCCGCCAACTACTATTGCACTCGGCTCTGCAAGATCTCTTTCCCCGTTTACATGTCTGTTATAGTACGTACTACAAACGGCTACAAGTGTTTGAACACTACACGGGTAGAAATGTTACAAGTTCTTCAAAACAATGCACTTATTTCGAAATGATGCCATATTTCAAAGAACAAGATCCCTAGTTCGGCCACGTTTCTTCCATAGAGTAAATGAACAGTGCAGCGTGCAAACAGTTTTATTTAGCATCTAATCCTACTCCAAAAATATAATCACAAAAGAAATGTGTAAAACATTGTCACGAGCTTAATTTAGTATTTTATTTTGTTGAGACTTGAGAGTTGAGAGTTGGACACATATTGTCATCGTACAAGTTTAGAATGCCAGATAGGTGAAAAAAGCCCTAATGCAATTTGCGATCTATTTTTATGATAAATTTACTAAAAAGAAGAATTACTAACCGCTTATGTAATGGGATTTTTGAGAGATTTCGAACAAATTGTCTAATTATTTTGTTAAATTGTTACGTTACCAAATTAAAGTTTGGTCGTTTTACAAGTCTCTAACAGTTGCTAAAATTAAGTTAAAATAGTCCATCTGAATATACGCATATAGGTGTTGCGTCGAATAAATATAGCTTACTGAATTCAAAATTTTAAGAACTGTAACTGTCACTAACTGCAGTGAAGACGAACGTTTGTAAAGTAGAAATATAAGAATTCGAGAAAAAAGTAAGCTTCCATCTTCTTATTTTTCATCTTAGCTTAATGAACCATCTTTTTAATAATATTATTAAAAGATTTTTATAGTACAGTGGATTAGTGGAAAATGGCACAAAAATGGGGACTTTTTTAAGAAAGAATAAAATACGCCTGTGACTTAATAGATATAGTGACATCTAAGAACGTAACAAACGTATTAGTGTATTTATTGTATTTATTTATAAAGCACTCTTTCAACAATTTTCTTTTCTTTTCTTTTCTTTTCTTTTCAGCAATTCACTTGTAGCACTGACAGGGAGAAAGAATGAGAGAGAGAGGAGAGAGAGAAGGGGGAGAGAGAGAGAAAGAGAGAGAAAGAGAGAAAGAGAGAGAGAGAGAGAGAGAGAGAGAGAGAGAGAGAGAGAGAGAGAGAGAGAGAGAGAGAGAGAGAGAGAGGGGCGAGCGTGGTTGCTCATATTTTGACAAATCAGCAGCAGTTTCTTGTTAAAAGTTTTTGCCGTCATTTGGGAATTGATTCGTTTTATTCTCCCCGTTACTTTACATTACGTCGCGTTACATGACTTTTAACGTTGTCCGTTAAGCACTGGCGAAAATTTGAAACGACTTCGTAAATTGATGACATCTCTAGAGACGATCGAGTTGCGTATCTCTGTAGACAAACTGCACATCGAAATGTCTGAAGCTGTAAAATTCCTCAAAGTAATAAGAGAACGTTCACAAATATTGATGCAGAGTTAGTAATTCAATTCTGGAGCAAATCGTAGAATCATTTAGTATTGTTTTCTTTAAATCTGAGTCAGAAAAGTCTGAGTTTTGCAACGACAAATTGCAATAATTTGCAAATACAATTTTATTGAACGTATCATATTGATCTTTTGATAAACCAACTGATGCATGCAAAATTAGCATATGATAGTCAGATTTTTCAAAACAAACTCCAAGCCAGTAGATAGTTCATTTTCAATAAAACAAATTTATATAGGATTTGGCTTATAAACACACGCAAAAGTACAACAAGAATGAAACGAGTGAAAAGCACAACTGAAATATCAGTAATACATTTCACCATAGCAAGACCGACAGTTACGTGGTAGGTGCACATTGTTTCTAGCAAAAGGAAATGCGAACTGTTTATGGTGTGAGAGAAAGAGAAAGAGAGAGAAAGGGAGAGAGAGAGAGAGAGAGAGAGAGAGAGAGAGAGAGAGAGAGAGAGAGAGAGAGAGAGAGAGAGAGAGAGAGAGAGAGAGAGAGAGAGACACAGAGAAAGTTTACAAAGTTCATTATCCGCATAACATATAAATTTACGACGACAGTTTTAACTGTGACTGATGAATAACAGACTTCCTAAGTTGCACTTCTGTAATTTAGCGATAGTTGTTTTGGAGTAGAATTCGTTTTTGACCGATTTACTGTAGTTGCTAATAGTAACAAGAGCATTGCAGATGTTCAAAAAATTACTTCTTACTTTGAAAGTATTGCCAGAAGTGTTGTTTGAGCTACTGCAAACATTGCAGAAAATTATGAGAGCACCCGGAGTTAATGCAAGATAGATTTAGCAATCAATGCAACTCACTTTAAGTAGTCTTTATTTCCAACTCATTCAGTAGAATGAGACGCCGTTGTAGTGGTATTTTGTGGCTAACTGCA
Organism: Tubiluchus corallicola; assembly: GCA_030141605.1. NCBI lineage: Eukaryota > Metazoa > Priapulida > Priapulimorpha > Priapulimorphida > Tubiluchidae > Tubiluchus > Tubiluchus corallicola. The sequence continues at coordinate 739,856 of JAQGDQ010000056.1, forward strand.
AAGGAATTTTTTCAGTGTTTCAACTGGTAAAATACAAGAACTATATCACTCAAAGGGCATGCCAACAAATGCGCTAAACGCGGTCACCATGAGTGACACATAATGCACAAACTAGACCAGGGGAAGAAGCTCCATTAACTCCGTTGGTAACACTAACATAGGGACATTATTATGAGAATTGCAGTTGTGTACTTTGCCAGTGCGTTTTCTTCTGGATTCTTCGTCTTGTTCTGTTTGTCATAGAATCTTTTTGCTTGAGGTGAAGCCATTAATTGATAGACAGAATGGTGTGTTTAAATAGTCTTTAAATAAACTTTCAGTGCAAGATAACGGCCAAGACACGAGGGGGAAAATCACAAAGTCCATTATAGAAACTCTGACTTAATTTGATTTTACAGTCATTTTCGAAACATCTCATTGGAGTATTTGATGGCATTTTCATAACGTATGCAAACTTCCGTGCAAATTTCTATAGACGTAGTTAAATAAAGTAAATGAAAAACAAAGGACCAAGGTACCAAATCTAAAACTATGATGTAAATGATTTTGAGATTTATACAAATTGTAGGTATATTTAAATTCTGTTTATAATTAATCCAATTATGCGAATTAACTCATTAAATGCGCAAGATGCATTTTGATTCTATGGAAAAGTTGCACAGGACTCAATGCAGAAAACATGACATTTTTAAATCAATTACTTATAGGGTTTACCGTGATTATTATGCGTTATTGAGGAACCATCGGCTTAGAACTTAATTTTTCATTCATAGAATAAACAGTACACCGCATATGTTCATACTTTTCAAAGAAATTCTTCAAGTATAGGCGTAGTTATTTGTGCAATTTCGTTAAAAGAGTTTTGCGTGAAATATATATAAATTTACTATTAATTTGTTTGCAGTAAAATTTGAAGGCGACAGAGTCTGAATTTTTTAGATTTTAGAGCCACTCTTATACTGTTCGAGGTTATTTACGGCTCTAGTGGAAGTTTAGAATTATTATTTTGTTGTAGTTGAAACGCTGTTAGTTGCTCTTTAAGCGTCCTAGGGCAAATCTTCGAGCTTGACCTGTTAAGTTATGATTAAACAGTTGGAACATTAAGATGTCGCATTCTAGAGTACAAAGTCGTACTTTCTAGAATTATCTTCCTGCGCTTCTCTTAAGATTTGGCGTACAAAGTGGCGCTTATCTTGTTTTAATAGCAAAAGAAAGACACATGAAAAAAACCTGTTTAACTTGGCACATCTTCAGATAACTAGATCCTAAAAATAGTGAAAGTGCTCAAATTTATTTTTAACAAACTTGTTCAGCTTTGGTCCACTGCATGAACACTATCATGTGGAGCCTGCACGCATGATTTTTGTCACCCTTTCCGAATCTTCCGAACCTCTTCTTCCGGGGCGATTCTTGTGTCACAACACTTGTGTCAATTTTTTGTATTTATCGTGTATTTTTGAAAAGCTAAAATTGGTAACTTCATTGACTGTGGGCTCGAGGATTAATTACTAGGCACTGCCCTTATAGGAGAGCAGTAGCGCCAGTTTTTACTGCTATTTGCTTTATCTTTTTTAAGATTCCTAATGTAAGACAGGCTATATTAATAATACTAATAATTGTAATTGCTGCATCGAAGATGCTGCTGCACTGTAGATACTAACACATAGAATTTGCAGTGGTTTCCAAATTCCGCTGTGCTTAATCATTTCCACCACTCAAATTTTACCTCAGGCCTGACAATCTTAAATTTCGATTAACGTTTTTATTACATTTCATGGCTGCTGTTTGCTGGCTAGAGATGTGCATCCTGGTTGAACCCTGGCGGTTCAATAATAGTTTCAGCTTCACTGCTTTTCAGGTCATACTGTGCGTAACTTATGGTTTGTGCACACACAACGAGTAAACAGAGCAAACAGTCTCTCTTAGGAGGACGAAGATGATGGGCGAAGTCAAGGCCGAATCAGAAATTGATTATGCATTGCTCAGTTTCATCCATTTTGGGAAATCTTCACGAATTGGAGTGCTTTTAATGTGCAAAAAGTTTTTACTGAGCAAATATTGCAGTTTCATACAGTTACTGGTTACGTGCTTTCGTTTCAGTTCATTCCCCAGAGTACATTGTGTTGCACGTTAACAGCAGGATCGAATGAATAATCCATGGGCAAATTACAGTGTTGCCGTTCTCTGCTGGGTTGTGAACTTATGTATTGATGCTGGAAAACTGCCGAGCAAGGAAAACGTTCTATTCATTGTAATCATTCAAATTGTCACATAATGGATAATATTGCTTGTGATGCATATGTAGAAAACGAGTCTTCGAGTAAGTGTTAATTATGTTAATTATGTCGAGATGACTTATTTCTGTATTCTTTCAAATTTAGGAATCAAGGGAACTTGTTAGGGCCTGCAAAACAACCCGATGCCTTCACTTCACACATGGCGTTTGCAGGCGAATGCTTTGTCTGTTCAGATATTGTATTTTCTAAACAATGCATTTTATTGGTCTTATTGTGGAAGAAGCTTTTCAAAAAAAAACTTGCAATCGCTGGTGAATTTTCATGTTTTACCGCAAGATAATAATGTATAACTGTTATAGCTTTACAAGCTACAAATCGCCAGTCGTTTAGCGAATTTTGAGAAACTGGTGTTGCCGATTCTCTCAAGTCTCAAATGTTGACACGCAGATGACTCTTTAAACTGCCGTTATATAAAATAAGCAGTCTTCGTTTGGTGACAACCAATACTGACTGGTCACTGCACTGTTCCCGTAATGGATTCAGCGTTTTCAATCACAGTTCTTTAATACCACGCAAAACTTTAAACATGTTTTAAGAGAGAAATTTGTACAATTCATTATTTTAGAAAAAGCAGACAATAGTTAAGTAAATGCTACTTTGACATCGCGTTTGAAGTGTTGTATGCGTAACGCTTTCTTTGGGAGATCACCTATAATCTTGTAGTTTCGTCGCTTTCCAGTGGTTTTTCCAGACAATATACTCATAAGCATTCGCAAATATAGTAATAATGCAAATCTAATTTGATGAATCTCTTGGAACTATGCAGTTATAAGTCAGTTCACTTCTTACTAAAATTGTCTCAGGATTGGAAATGTTATTAGACGAGCCTAAATACCAGAGCCTAGATTTCTGGTAGTTTGTACGTGCGTGGCTACAGTCAAAATCGATTCAGTTTTGACCTACTTTTCTCATCGTTATATAAATTCTGCTGTGCTGAGAAGCATCAATTTTACTTTTTGACATAAAAATTGGATGAAGCAAATAAACTTGGCATATTTTTACCGGAATGAATATTGCACGGCTTCCAGCATTTGCATTTACGTAATGCTCGATATCTCTCGCCCTGTATAACATCATTAATTGTGCCTTTCAAAATTTACTGGCTATTCAGTGTGCAACCTTTAGCACGAAAACGGGGTTGACTAATAGGCCTGTATGCAAGCTTCTATTCTTGAGGTCTACATACTATCGGGTAGGAGGATGTTACAGTGTTCTAGGAAATCCAACAGCAAATGATGATTCAGTTGGTTAGTCTGTTACTGTGTTGTTGACGTTTCGGGCAGTAAAGCACTTTATTATAATACAGCAAATCAGCAAATTCTTTGCTAAGAAGCTAAGACGGTTGGCTAACAGCAACAATAAGTCACTAATTAAGTGGTTGATCGGGTAACTCAGTCAGTCATTCACTGTCATTTATTCAACCATTCATTCTCTTAGTCAGTCAGTCAGTCAGTCAGTCAGTCAGTCAGTCAGTCAGTCAGTCAGTCAGTCAGTCAGTCAGTCAGTCAGTTAGGCAGTCAGTCAGTCAGGTTTTTGCTATACTACTAGGAGCTGGTTCATTTTGATTTCATTTAGAAAGCTGCAACTGTCTTTTTGATTTAAAATGCTCCGGGTCTTAATTAGAAGTTTAAATGACTTGAAAACATTGCAATAAGAAATAATTACACAACTTTAGAATTGAAGGAAATCGAATTATTGCTTTACTTCCTCGTTATAATGAATAAACCAAATAGCAGTGTTAATCTTTGGAACCGTAATTATTTTATAAATTAAACTTGGACAAATCTGTTATTGTTTGTTGACGTGCAGAAATTAATTAAAAAGCCTTTGGCTTCGTAATTACTTTCCTGAGCTTTGATGGCTTCTATTTAATGCCAGTTTAAGTTGGCGTGAGTTGTGAAAATTTATGGTGAAGCGGCAGTGGCGATGGTGGCACAGCGGCAGTTGCAGTAGCTGCAAGTAAATGGGCATATACAGTTTAATGGACAATAAAATTTTCAAAGACAATATTATTGAGCGTGTGGGTGATATTTAACCTGAAAAAATATTGCACAATATAATTGACGAAATCATTTTTATACAACCAAAATTTCACCAATAAGATTGATTCCTAAGTATAATTAAGAGTTGCGCGTGTCTTTTCACGGCAGCGACAACACTAATATTAAAAGTTATTTTTCTTATTTTTCAGAGGAACATATCAAGTTAAATAAGGAAGACCAGGATGGTACAGTGACTTTTGCCCTTCACTTGCACAGCAGTCATAAAGAAGGTTAGTGTAGCAAAACTAAACTTCTATATTTTAAATTAATATAAGTTTGCCACCAAAGTCATTTAATTGCTAATTACACACGTCATACTTATATAAATTTAAATTGACAGTAGTGCCAAAATTAATTTTATTCAATCTTAGCTATTTCAGGGTGGCTGACTAGATAACCAACGGGTTCTTCGCCACCATTCTCCTTTGCTTCAAACTTATTGTAAATATTGCTTATAATATGATAATTATTGTGGAGTTTATAAAATGAATTGAATTGAAATTGAAAAATTAAGTGCATGCCGGAGTTACTATTAGTACTGCAGTTGTACAAATCTGTTCAAACAAACAGATTTATTTATTGGGTAAAATTGTACTTCAAGAACATCATAAAATTTTATTGTTGGGCGGTACGTCTCATTTCACTAAGGAAATTGCAGCGGAATTAGTAGTAAAATTTAGTACAATATTATGGTGTATTAAAAACACGTTAGAGTTATGTACTGTAATTTCCGTAATTTTATATTTTTGTCAAGAAAGCCAAGCCAACGTATTTTTGTTATGGCGAACATATTAAATTTCTCTCAGACGAGCCAATAGATTTTTGTGATGCGGATGTACAGTGGGAGCTGCACTTTAATTCTGGTATTTGCAAATACATAATGATATCCATATTTAGCTTGGAATCAGGTGGCCTGTCCGTTTAAGTGACACAAAAGAGACCAAGTGCGTTTAAATTACAATCATTGCACGCTTTTGCAGCGCGTAAGTGTCATAATATTAGACGCTAAGCAGGTGCTAAACAGCTTCTCTTAAAATTGTTTCAAGCATGATATCGTGTTGTGTGTAAGTGTGTTGATCTAATGGTGGTTTAGACATATGACCAGTATAATACATTGTCATTTGGGTTAGTTCAGAAGCAAGGGTTGTGAAAAGTACACAAGCGACAAGTGTGTGTACTTTGCATTTGCTTTTAGGTGGGGTTGAGAATGTATCAAGTGAACATCCGTCCTCTACTGTCAAAACCAGCAGTCTCATTTATGGCGTTGATGACAGTCCACCAATGCACCTTGCTCTTATTTTTGGCCTCCAGGTATGCATTAATGAATTTTTATTGTTTTTTCTGGCCGCATTCTACAGCCATCAAAGCTATGTAACGTCACTCACTGGATGTTAATTATAACTGAGAAGATCATTTTTTGTCTTGGTGTGGACTCTCTGTTGTTTTTATGCAGTGACTTGGTTGTTGGTCAGTTAAAGCTGCAATGCAAGTCGGTTCTGAATTTTGGCTTACTGGCGAAACCTAAAAATATGTTAAGTTATATTTGCAACTAAGACTTCTTACAATGCATGTTCGTCTGTAAATGCCTTTATTTTATTTCAGCAATTGTTCGTCTGTCTTGGTGGTATTTATTCAACTCCAGTAGCTGTAGCAAATCAAATCTGTGGAGAGCTGAATTCAGCTTTGAAAATAAAGATGTTTAGCAGTATGCTTGTGATTGTGGGGACTAACTCAGTGCTGATGGCGGGAATAGGCACAAGGTAGTAAAGAATACAAAATACGTGTACAGTGTACATAGGCTGTTACTCTTCAATGCATATGTAACTAGTATCTTCATGTACAATAGTGAAATGTGGGTCTTAACTGCAAGAAATAAGAAGCAGAAATAGATGTGTTTCAGAGAACTCTTAAAAATGAAATGGCCGTATATCATATCAAATAAGCAGCAGCATAACAGAACGAAAGAAGATCTTTGGAACACTAAAATAAGATTCAAAAGACTAAGATGCTAGGACATTTAATGAAATTACCAGAAACAAAACCAGTAAGATTAGCATTAAACAAGGCACAGAAACCTGCTAAACGGCTCCCAGGTAAACCAAAAACATCAAGAATTAATAAAGATTTACAATAGCTGAGATAAGAGTCACATTTAACAATAACATTAGAGTAATTGATAGTTTTAGTTGCTGACAGGAAACAGTGTGGTGCTTTAATAAATCATAGAGGCTCTATGTCTACAATAGACTTTAAGAGAAACAGAAGAAGAAGAAGTACACGTTTTATATGAGAAAAATTGACTTCTTAAATTCAAAGACGGAAACGATGTATGAATGAGTTAAATAAATAAACAAAATTTCAGTTTTTTCCTTATCTTACCTGTTCAAGATAAAACAAATAAACATTTAAACGATAATTATGCTCTGTTTCAGAGATTTTCGATCAGCTTAGAACAAGTTCTGACTTTCTTGGGTAACAATGTTATGAATAATGTTCACCGACGACAGAATGAATGAATTTATCTATTAAAATAAAAATGTCTTATTAACCAAAACAAGGTCGTCGCCAATATAATCCGCTAAAATACTGCAATCACCATGGCACGTTCTCAGTGTGTTATTTATATAGCATTTTATATTTCGCATTTCAGGCTTCCAATAATTCAAGGTGCAGCTTCGTCCTTTCTGCCTGCCATTGTGGCCCTAATGAATTTGAAAGAATGGCAATGTCCGGAAAATTGTAAGAGTTATTTCCTGTTAAACGACAATGTTGGATGTGATAATATGAGAAATGATGATGATGATGATGATGATGATGATGATGATGATGATGATGATGATATGATGATGATGATGATGATGATGATGATGACTAATGACTACGAGGACGGCGATAATGTCAATAGCTGACATAAGCAAAAATGTGCAAAAATTTTTGGTTTCCAATGGCACTTGATACTGTTGTGTCTGCTGATATATAAATATGCACCGTTGTAAAATATTCGCATTTTTCTTCAGTTACACTTCTTACTCAGGCTCAACAAGAAGAAGAATCATTGATCAGATTGCGAGAGGTTTGTAAGAAAATTTTCTTTTAAGTAAAGCGGAATAAATCCAGAGATTATGTCGTTGTAAAAATTTGATTTTCGCATCAGAATTGAATCAGCGGATGTTTGCAGTTGATCGAAATCAGAAGACGCTGTTTGGAGATTTGGATGTTTTTATCATTTATTCATTTTACTGTTAACACAAATACAGTTAGACATTTTCGTGTATGTATGAACATAGCGAGATTTCATATAATGATAGCGAGATTCACGTGTTTCATATAATAGCAATTAACATCAGGATAATGAGGATCGTGAAGACGACGAAAGATTTTAATAAAATAGAATTTTATTTGTTTTGCCAAGTTTTTTGGTTGAAATATCATAAAAGCAGAAGAAATGGAAAACATAAAAAATAAAAATGAATGGCAAAACCAATGGAAGTAGCATAAAATGTAGAAAGGTTAAAAGATTTTAAATATTAAATAGAATTCGAAATTTTCAGTCTCGAGATTTCAATGTAAATTTACACTTCGCATTACTTGTATATTTTCAGTTAAGTGGTGCATTAATGGCTGCCTCAGCCGTGCAAATGTTGATAGGATGTTTTGGGTTCATTGGCTTCACAATGCGTTTTATTGGTCCTCTTACTATAGCGCCCTCAGTGGCTTTGATAGGAATTAATTTATATCCAGTTATTAACCGGATGTGTGAAAAACAATGGGGTATTGCCATGTTGTAAGTGGATTATTATTTTTTATTTTCTTCGGCTTGTATTATCAATTTTTAAACCGTTATTACTATTCGGCTGGAATTGTCAAGGAAATAGTGATGGTGGTAATGATGATTATGGTGTTCATACTCATGCTGCTAACGATACGTTATCGCGATATGAATATGATAATGATGATTATGATAATCTGCTTCAGCTGCTGTTGATGATGATGATACATTGTTTTATTTTTGAGGATACAGATGGTAATGATAGTGATGACTAGTTTGGAAGTGACTACAACATAGCCAGATGCAATATAACCTAGTTGTTTTAGCAAAGCGGTAGTCTAGTGGAGTCACATGATATCATGTGCTTGCACTAATTTTGCAACGTGCCATTTCTAAACATTCTAGTCTCTGAGTGCAGAAAAAACATTGCCAGAATAAATTTGAAGTGAAAGTATGCAATATTTTGCACATAGCATCGAACACATAGTTAATGGTGTGATGAGTATGTTGTTATTTTGTCTGAATTTAATCTGTTTGTTGTTGGCTGTAACATAGTTTTAAATATTGTTAGAGCGATAAAAACTATCTTTTGTACATTAATTAAGGGAACTCCTGACAACGATTTTTTTAAATTGAATTGCAAAGTTTTTAAACGAATAGTTACTTTAAACTATATTAATATTTCATGAGTCTTCTAATGTCTTCTTGCTTTGGTTGTAGTACGATTGCTGTTGCACTAATATCAACTTTATACATTGGTAAAAGAATTCAATTGCCATTCCCCGACTGGTCAAGGGCTGCAAAATGGAGAACTTTTCGAATTCCTATATTCACTGTCTTTCCGGTAAGAACAGCATGACATCAAATAATACGCATTTTGAAAAGTTGCGGCGTGTAATAAATGTCATGCCATCTCAAACTTCTCAGCTCTTAGTTTATCATGCTTGATCCCTAGGCTCAGGTGACTTAGTGTGTGTTAGATTTGCAGGATTCCATTAGGACTCATGACTCATGTGTTTATTATGCTGCTGTAGATTATGTTTGGCATGGCGGCAGGATGGATTTTATGCGGAATTCTAACAGCAGTTAATGTCTTTCCTGAGGATGCCAGCAAAAATGCTTACTGGGCAAGAACTGATTCTAAATTAGAGTTTGTTTCCAGTTCACCATGGTTTGCTATCCCATATCCAGGTAAGGTAATGTATAAAATTACGTAAAAACGTTTTTGTTCAGATAAAGTGAAAGATCTTTTATTCCTTTTATTGCTGTGGAGCCTTAAAATATCTGTGTCAAGAATTAGAGGTGATCTTTTTGGTGACTCTCCAAAGATTTTCTTTAAGACTATTTCCTTTTCCCTTAAACATTCTTAAGTGTTTTTTTTTTAGAAAAATAATCAAATCCTTTTATGTTTATGTTGAATTATGATTAAAAAATTATATGCCCGGAAATTATTTCACTACATGTAAGCAACTTCTTGAAACAATTCTCTCTGACATTTTCAAATATCAGGTTTTGTTTGTAGGACAAATGGGAAGACCTACTACATCAATTGCATCATTTGTGGGTATGCTTGTAGCAATTTTTGCTGGCATCATAGAATCCGTCGGTGATTACTATGCTTGCGCAAAGATATGTGAACTGCCACAGCCACCAGCCCACGCGGTGAATAGAGCAGTTCTAATAGAAGGCATAGGATGCTTTATGTCTGGAACTATGGGCGGTGGAGTTGGTGTTACTTCATATAGTAATGAAATAGGTGCTCTTGGGCTAACCAAGGTAATGTGGCTACCATCTCTCTTTTCACCCTTTCTGCTTCTTTTGTTTTCTTTTTGCTTTGCTCCTTTCTTCTTTATTTTATCTGTCTTTCTCTCTCTCTTCTCGGTACTCGGCTCTCGTAGCCACATGGCTTTATATCTAGTTACATTTGACAACGGTTGGAAAAATTTTGCTAACCAATGTGAAAATATTTATTCCATCGTGTTTTCTACATTGCGCATTGCAAAGTGAGCTTTTTCATATGAACAATATTACCGATTCCCTTCTGTCAACGCATACTCTGTAAGTAATTAGTTTTTTACAAACTGTATTGTTACTTCATTGATCATGGTTACAAGAACTATGTCAGCCAGGTTTAGTCATTTTACCATCTGTCAAACTTGCTGTTAGTCGCATTAGCTGTAATAATTTGTAATACATTTTATTTTTTATACAAATTTATTTTTTAGGTAGCATGTAGGAAACTCATTTACACGGCGTCTGCTGTCATGATCATTTGTGGTTTCCTGCCCAAATTTGGTGCATCTATCAATACAATGCCTGTGCCTGTTACTGGTGGAATATTTTGCTTGGGTATGGGTCTAGTGACAGCTGTAGGTATCAGTAACTTGCAGTACATTGAGATGAGCTCGTCAAGAAATCTCACTATTCTGGGATTGAGCATGTTATTGGGCGTCATGTTGCCTGAATACATGCGATCACATCCAGATGCAATTAATACAGGTATTATTGAAATAGAGGTGATTGAAATAGATTTGCAAATTCACGTAATGGTCTTTATTTTGTAGATTAAATCTTTCTTTTGCATTTTTACCCAGTTTTTATTGTTTTTACTGTTTTTTTATTAAGCGTATTTTAGCTTATTTATCTTTTTCATTACAATTTAATTTCGCTTATTGCTAAAATGTAATGTTATTGGTAATGCGAAAGTTTAATGCATAACATTATATTTGACATTTTTTGCAAGGCCTTTTTGTTACCGATCTTTAATTATTTGAGTAAGAGCAAATGAGAAAGAGCAAAAGGGAAGAGAGGGAGAGAGAAAGGGATTTCGCAGTGTTGGTCTTATCCGGATCAGATTTGTGTGTCTCGTCCACACACATGGGATGCTTGCACTTTCGTTCGTTCGTTAAAAGAGTCCAGCAAAAGAGCCCGCCAACAGTTTGAAGAGTATAGATTTTCAGAGACTGTTTCTATTACATTCGGTACACTTTATTATTAAATTCTTCTAACAGCATTCACGTTGCATTTGCTTTGAAGAACATGCGAAGGACACAGTTTTGTCGACACTTAAAATTATTGTCTAGACAAGTGATTGGGGGATAATATGAAAATAATTCATCAATGGCCCATAGTTCTAAAAACAAAAAATATGAATGATACCATTTTACATAATTTTTTATCAATTTTTTAAGACAGTTTCACAATTCCCAAACAACTGTATGAGTGTAACAATTGACTTCAAATTAGGTCATCTTAAGCAAATGAACACTGAGAGTTTTTTGTGTTTGTGCATGCTACAAAGAAATCAAATAATTTCCCTTAGGAAACACAATCCACAGGAGTCTACGATCACTGGTTTGTTATATTAGACACCCGTATTAAATAATTTGAAGTTGGTAGAAAAGTAACTGGGTTTCCCCAGGAAAATGCTTTTTGAGAAATATTTTGTCTGGAAAACTGATATTGTGGAGAAATAATTTTTCTGTGAAAAATCCTTTTAAAAATAGCTTTTCTGAGAAACGCATGTAAACTATAATCATTAGATTTCATTGGCTAAATCGAGTATACATATTCAGTGTTGATTACTTTTGTATTATGCGTTTTTGCTTCTACGTTCTGCTAATTTATCTTTCATAGGTATACGAGAGTTTGATCAAGTTTGTAAAATGCTTCTGTCTATGGGTTTTTTCGTTGGAGGAATGGTTGGATTTTTTTTAGATAACACCGTCCCAGGTACATACATTACTTGTATTTACTATATTGAGCTGCGTCACCAACAATATCTCATAAGTTATGCACAAGCCAGGTTATTTTGTTTAATTATTAATTGCGTAGGCTGACTAGAACTAGGGTAGAAAGCATAAAAAAGATTTATACGTCCATGGGTTTCCCCGTTTAAGGAGTGGTTGGATTTTTTTAGATAAAATTGTCTCAAGCAGAGGGGTTATTTACTATCTTGAGCTGTTTCACCAACCACAACTCATAACTTATGTACAAATTCATGTCACTTTGTATTTACTTAATTATTGTTAAATTACTTCTTACTAATTAAAATGTTTCTACGTCAAGTTCGCCTGTAAGAAAATGTCTTTTTATTTCGAGTTTAAATATAGTGAGTTTTTTGTATAAGCATTTAGCCAGTTTGCCAAACTTACAACTTTTTATGCCCCTTGGCATAAAACGATAACTTATGTTGTCTCACTTGCCTGTTTCGAGATAAAAGGTAGGAGTTCACCACAAAGGTTTCAAATAAGTACAAATAAAACATCTTGAAGCTGAAAGACGATTAAAATGTTTTAAACCATTTAATTTCTTTTAATTTTGGAATGTCGCTGATTTTGAGCACAACATCAATACAGTGTGATAATGAAATCTAGTACTGTTCTAAGGTTCTAGATCCGATACGTAGAAAGAAAATCATCTTTTAATATAGAAATTTGCGAACTAAATATTGTTTATTGTGTACAGAAAAAAGTCGTACCATAAACTAAACTAAACATATCTTTCTCTACAAATTGACCGAGTTAGAAACCTGAACTGTATTGAAGCCCATATGAATAAAGCGGAATTTAATTTCTCGACAAGTACGTACCAAATAAGAATTGAAGCATACCAGTTAACAGTTACTGCTGAATGTCATACGGTTTGTGGGCTAATGACGTTCATTGCAAATAGCAGGAGAACGTCTTAATTGTGTCACTACTTAGCTTGCACGTAACTCACAATCCTTAACCCGGCAATGCAGCCACAATTACCTGTCTCAACCTAGTGAGAATAAACACATTTAAAAGGCAAAAGAAAAGCCGGCCACTAATAAGACTAAATTACTTCAGGATACATCTTTCAACAAGCCAAATTGAGCAAGTAATAACAGTAATCACAACAGTAATGTAATGTCATTATGACACTGCAACACCGAATCCAATTATTTCTTCGTATACAGCCCTTTAAGAGTATTATTTCAATGTCCCATGGGGCGAAACGGGTCAGAGAGTGCCTTATTTGTAGGAAACCTAAGAAGATTTTTCCATTTCAGGAAACGCAAAAGAAAGAGGAATAATTTTCTTCTCGAGCAATGTCAAGTCTTATGATCCTCGTGAACTGAAGACGTACGACTTGCCATACATCACTGATGCACTTGGCAGGGTGTCTTTTACTAAACACATTCCGATTCTTCCCCAATTCAGGAGGAAGCAGCTTCCAGAACAGCACAGCTTTCAGAACAACCCTGTTACAGATGTTGAAATGCAGGAGCAGCTAGATGGGGTGGGGAATTCACAGTCATCGTCAAATTTATGAGTTTTGTGATACACAGATATGTTAGTTAACATGAAAAGCCAAATTTGCCAACTTGTTGAAAGTGAAGCACTGAAAATGGAATTAATCGAAATCTATAGCCGCGTATAGTTTGCCTGCTAACAAAGTACGTTGCATGTGCTGTCGTATGATGTGACTATAGAAGTTTGTTTATCAGAGTTAACTTGATATTTTTTAAGTACGAGTCGATGAAGCCTCTTTTTTCTTATACAGTAGCCTATTTCAAAATTGCATAACAGTAGAAAATGAAAATACTGTGTGTTAGTTGGTCAGTTGAGACAGATCCACTCCTGCTATGTGATTCTCATTAATAGTTATTATTAGTATTTAAGCGGAAGATTTTTTACTTGAAAAATCTACATTGCATTCGAAGGCATAATAGACTTTGTTCAAGAATTTTATTACGCTGAAATTATACTTTTTTCTTTATAGTATTTTAAGATGTGACGTGATATTTTCAACAATGAATTTTGTGAACTGTGCCAAACTGACAGGACTGTACACAGGGAATAGTTACTATTTTTCTTCAAATTCTATTCCTATAAAAAATATTCAGGGTTGCCTATTACAACAAAAACTACTATGACAGCTTTAAAGGCTTAGAATAAAGAAGCGGTCAAGCCATCGAGAAATGTTGTTTTGCTTTTCGTCCTAATGGAGTGCCACTCTTAAACAAAAGTAGTTAGATGGAAAGCTGTTAAAATTTTAGTTTCAGGAAGTTACATCAAAAAAATTTACTGTTAATTGTTTAAGATAAATTGGTGTTTTGTAATGCGCAAATAAAAGTATGTGTTCAGCATGATCTTAATACAATTCATTCTTGCGCAAATTGTTTTCCATCCTCATGTACATTCGCGTGATTGTTGCTGTGAACAACCTTGCAGACTAGAGCCTAGTTGTTGTCTTCAATATATTGCCAATTGTACAAAAGTTAATTCGAATTATCTCAATTGTAACACGATATATTTTACGGTGTCATTTTGAAATTGCTTTTGTTTAAGTATTGTGATACAGAACTTGAGACTTTATTAGAAATAAATACGGCATATTTTTCTAACCGCTTTTGTATTGTTTATTGGTGTGTTACTTTTTGACTAATGAAAAATCTGTTAAAATTTTTTATTATGCAAATAATCCTCAACTTTTTATGTGCTTGTCAGAGAGCGTTAAATGATTTTTAACCAAGGACTGCGCCTGGGCCTGCAGTATTATTGATCTAATGCAAACTAATATGGGACATTATTCGCACTTTCAGTTTACTTTTTGCAGATAACTCACTCATTCTATCATATTATTCATCCAGTTACTTTTATTTATAATTATCAATATAATATAAAGGCCTTATAATATTAATTATTTATAAACTAATTGATTTTTTTCGTGTTCCTATTCCATCTCCTATTCCAAAATTAAAATTTAATATTGAATTTGCACTTTTAGTTATAATTCTGTTCTTTACTAGACCTATATTGTAGCATTATAGGTCTTGTCTTGTTCTGCTCTTCTTGTTACAACTTGTACGTGGTGTCAATATATGACTGACTCGCCTTGCACCGAGAAACTGAAAAGTCGAAACAAAAACCGACAAAATCGTGTGAAATAGCATTTAATTTTAAATAAAGAATACTTGCTTTGAATACCTGGTATTACTGCCATTTGCTGCCCTACTTTAATTAATAGAGAGATAGGATCGTAGCAACCTCTCAAATTGGCTTTTAGTTCTTCAAAAATTTCATTTTTTTGTCTTTGAACGCAAAGCGCTGAAAATTAGAAAAA
>JAQGDQ010000056.1:755519-787691 GCA_030141605.1 Tubiluchus corallicola
CATTTTACACTGTCTTTGAGAGAATTACAGATGCCGTAATGCAGAGGATTACGCCCAATTTTTTATTGATAACAAATTTGCCAGTGCTATATCATTGATGGTGAAGACCATGATGTAGCCTGTTTGATTTGATTTCTTTATAGCTTGGCTGTTATATATTAAGTGCTTTATACTTCAACGTGGCTGTTTTTCAATTGGAGTTTAGCTGACATCTTCCCGCATTTAATTTTTTAACGTGCAAAAGCTTTTCGGTCTTAATCTAAAAACTACCAAAGCAGTAAAACTGTAAGTTTCACAGTGAAAAGTCAATGTACCGTAATATCGCACTGTGAAATTTCAACTTTGCAAAGTACTTGCTTCTAATATTATTGCAGTCGAAACTACGGTACAGCTTTTCTTTGCCACCCGATACATATATATATCTGTTACATCTGAACAGAATGTCGTTCTCAATGAGCTATATCTGTTACATCTTAAGCATAACGTTACGCATTTAACAATGTTAATCGTCTGTTACGTCCTTTCGGTTGAAATTCAAGTGAAAAAATATAATTCACAATACAATGCAATAATGAATTTGCAATGATAGCAGGATAAAATGGCTGGGATTCTTTACATTCCAGAAATATAGGTAAATAAGCTGAGCCAACAAAAATGTTTTTATGGAATGTTAGACTAGATTAAGTCTAAAAGTGAGGCTTGTTTGTCGAGACGGAACTCTCGATACTTGTAGGTTGCAGGTTGACAAATGGCAGAACGATGCGCCTACCTTTTTTGAGCTAATGCTTCTCAGACCATAAACCTCAGCGAATCAAAGTGCAACAACAGAGAAAAGAAAATTTATTGATGTACGTTCAAGTTACAGAAACTGTACCGGTAAACATATTATGAACATGATATACATAATTTATAAGATTTGTGCGCTACAGGTTTTATAATGTACATAGCGTGATTACACAAACGTGTTCAGTTCCCGTTGTAAACATCTCGTTATCTTTAATAAATGTTTATTTTGTATGAAATAAGCTTATTTTATCAATAAGGATAATTGCTAATTAATTCTTAATGCCAAGAACAGCGAATAGTTCCACAACTAAAAAACAAGACAAAAAGATACAAACACACGACATTATGAGCTGCCATTGCAATTTATCTTCATGTGAAGGTTAATTACAAGAAATTATATAGAATTAGTATTACTGATTTTTTGGGGAGTTTTATTTTTATTTATATTATTAGTTTTTGCATTAGTTTCTGTTGTGTCCCACTCTGTTTCTATGACCGTGGCAAACGATTTTATATTTACGTGTTTAAATTTTTCCTTGTCCCTTACGTTTTGCTTATTTGCTTTGTCCATGTTTATTTAGGGTGCTTCTAGTGTGATTGTATTGTTTTTTAGCGTGGTGCTTCAACAAAATTATCAGTTGGAAGTTGCTAGAGAAATGCTGTGCAAGTTGGTAATTAGATAGATTTTAGGCCTGAGTTAACTCGCACATGTATTACAATGATAGATGTTCTTAAAGGAAGACAGGATGATTTTTCTTATACAACCCCATTTTCTGGGGGTGTACATTTTAAGGCAATTAATACTGCAAAAACGTTTCTGATAATTAAATAATAGATTAAGAACTTAATTAACGGCGGGCGAGCCCAACTATTGATGACATCACAAACTAACATAATTTTCAACAGCAAAAATATTTCACGAGCGCGTTGCACGTGTTTGTGAAAAGAAAATTGAAGTACAGTGCTACTGTAAGAGATTCAGTGTGTTGTTATAAAACTCGGCAAGTTTTACGATAAAATTCAAATTTCGAATTTACTGCTGCGCTCACGCATGAGCTGTCGAACGTGTGTAGTTCGTCTGAAACTAACACATCTGAACTGGGATATACAGCACCTGTTTTTTGTACAATGCGTTTCCGAAATGCAGGCGCTAGTGCCTGTCTAACTAGCGAATGGCGAAATGCATGTAATGGCGAAGAACTAGTAGCGCGAATGCGAAATTGTGTTTGTGTGGTAATAATTCTTTCATGTAAGGCATTCTTGAAAAAATATTATGTTTCCTTTCAATGTTTTAAAGAGTAGATTTGACCTACAGTTTAAGATTGCGATGGTTTTGCTTTAAAATTCTTGTACTTTTCGATAGGTCGCCTGCAGAAAACTAAGTTACACAGCCTCAGCAGTTTTGATAGTAGTTTCTGGTTGTCTACCTAAACGTGGTGCATCTGTCAACACAATACCTGTGTTTGTCTTAGGAGGAATAACTAGTCTGAGAAAAAAACTAGTGCACTAGAGTACATACAAGTGAAAGTGCATATTAATTCTAATTAGCATGAATTAATAATTTCAGATAACCATGCAATCACAGTGATGTTAGTTACTATTATTTGTTCTATGTAGGTGTTGTTGTAATAGTGAGATTTTTGAGATGCTTCTATTTATGTTTTTTAGATGCCGACGTTGTTGGTTTCTTTTTCGGTAACACTGTCCCAGGTAAGGTTAACTTTTTGTCTTACTAATGCGATATATCATTCTTTGACGTTTGTCTTCTTTACGTCACACACTAAATTATTATAATTAATGTGTTGCATTACAGGTACTGCCAAGGAAAGAGGGGTGCGTCGTTTTTCAAGTAATACAGTGCTATGATACATACACTGTTACAGAAGAAAGCAAAAGCAGCATGCCATTTCCAAATGTTGACATTTTAAAGCACTTAGATAATAACACACTGCCTACCAGGTTATACGCAACTATACTGTATCAAACAACTCGTTTTTTAAATTGGAGTTGATTTGAGCATGTAGCCTTATTTTTTTTTATATAAAATATTTCAATAAAAAATCATTTCCACATGCGGTCCGTATGAGGCTTGACTAACATTGACAGGCAAAATGTTATAAGGTTTTTATTACACCACATTGGTGGATTTTGAAGACCTGGTAGGAGATTTTCGGTTATTCACTTGCAGAGTAACGTATAAACAGGTTTGTTTCGCCGTGATATTGTTGTCATTGATCTTTATGCAATATGGTAACGCACGGGTTTTAGTATGAGACTTAATTTTTTTCGTCGACTACCTAACCATTTGCGACAAATAACGGATCAAAAAGTCTACAGGTCCACACGGTTTTAACTTCTAAGTTACGAATACTACGAATGTACTTTATACACATTTAATTTTCTAAACTCCTGGTAACAAAACGATACTAGACTATATGAAATATTTAATTGCGATTGTCTATTAAGCGCCTATTCTACTGAAATCTACTGAAGGTCAAGTCTTTTAACGGGGTCTTTGAAAGGCAAGTATTGTTAACTGTTCAGCATTGTTTTAAAAATTAGCAGAATACGTTAATTAGCAAAAATTAACATGGCAATATTAATTTGTTAGATCGTTTCAAATAGCAAGAAATTTTGAAGGCGCTGATGTTATACAGTAAACAATTTGTTCTGCACGTGTGGATTTGTTTAATGATGATCGATTTCGTATCATAAATCACCATGTTTGCTAGGTCTTTGGCCGTGCACGTTTGCCCAATACAATCCGAATAGAGTATATAATCGTAAATATGCCTGTATCATGTAACATAGTAAGCCTGGGCCTTCGCTGTAAGAAAACTGAATCGAAAAATATAGTATAAACTGCTACCAAGAGAACTAAGCAACCAAGTAAGCAGTAATGAATGTCTGCGTATTATAGTACAGTTCGGACGTCTGACTAATAGGTACGTGGTTTTTTTATGAGTAAACGCAATAATTCTTTGAAGAACGAATTTTCGCTAATTTGTATTCAGACCTCTAACATTTTTAATATGAAAGTCTGCTACAGCGAATAGGCCTAACTGTTTTTGTTGCAGTTTCGCAAACCTAACAATTATTATAAAACATACAAAAAGCGTATCGTTAAAACTCTATAGAGACATTCGCTAGATACGCAAGGGCAAAGAATGTTTGGTTTCGTGAGCTATTATTTTCGTACACGAAGTTTTTATATAGGGTATGACGTCATGGATAACTCTATCAGAGAATCAGATATTAAAGTTGAAAAAAGCAGAGAAAATGACAGTTCGTTTTGGTTAGAAGATCTTCAAAACAAAGGTGAGTCAGCTCATGTTATCCAACACAAATGCAAACTATATACCCATTACTGGCCTTAGCTGCAAACTACTAAAAAAACTAAAATATGGCATGAATCTCACAAACGTCATTATCATAGAACAATTTGTAAATTCCCTGAAGGTATAATGAGAAAAAATTATATGAAGTCGAACGATCGGTTTGAAGGGAATCATGCCTGTTAACACAAAAGTGTCTACCCAGACGGCGTAGTGTAACGGTTACGCGTTTGATTTCCGTCTTGGAGGTCGTGAGTTCGCGGCCGGGTCATACTGAAGACTTTAAAAATAGAAATTGTTGTTGCTTTGGCGATTGGTATTTAGGGAAGAAGCGGGCTAAAGGCAATAAGCTCTTTGAGCATGTGTTAACAATAATTGTTATTATAATTATTATAATGTATAATATATCACAATAGTAATTATTAACCAATCATAATTACAAAAAAAGAAAAAAGCCACAATGATATCTGGTGTATGTCTGCAGCTACTTTTCATAACTTCATTTTTCGTCAGATTTGGGCAAAAATGATCATGTTATGAACGCAGATTGGATGAGTTCTACTAGCTTGGATAGTACCAGTCAATTGATTTATAAAGTGGACGATAACCCGCCTATATATTTAGCCATCATTTTCGGACTTCAGGTACACTATATTTTGTTAAACTTTTCAACCTAATTTTTAATTAGAAAAAATGTATAATTGCAAGAGTTTATGTCGACGGTAGTAGTAAATATTAGATGTTGTTCACTTTCTGCTTAACCTTTAAAATCCGAGTCATTTCGAAAATTAAGCGCAGTAAGTGTAAGGTCACTATGGTGCCTAATTTTTTAAATCAGGTGTTACAAATAAGAAATAACTATCTGGAATGTTGACGGTTTAACAGTGGTTAGTGTTAAAGCGTTTCGTGCAAGGTGGTTGTTTCATTGAAGAATATTCTAATAATTTCCGCAACCTATTAATTTTTATTGCAGCAACTATTCGTCTGCTTTGGCGGGATCTACACGTCTCCGGTAGCTACTGCTAATCTTATCTGTGCTGAGCATAATATTGCCTTGAAAGTAAAAATGTTTAGCAGTATGCTTATCGTAGTGGCAGTTGACTCAGTTCTTATGACAGCTTTGGGTATAAGGTGCAACATTTTTCACATATAATAACAATTTTTATTGTCTTACTATGAATGTCTTGCACTAGATACAGCGATAGATTGATGGTAACATTTGACGCATGCGCCTAGCTATATAATACGTATAACAAACTGTATGTCAAAATGGAGATTGTGAAAGTTTTTAATATATATGTATATACTACAGGCAATGTGTGAAATCGGGTGTTCTATAGAATGCCTAGGCATTTCATAGAGTGTCAAAACAAACCAGGTAAAGTGTCTAAAATAATTCCTTCTACACTTTTTCTAGGTATAATATATAATGCAAACGCTTGTTTGGGCACAGTGTGTAATTATTAGATTCTGTATACTTTTTCTAGGCATTGTTACATTAAGGTAATTTTACTTTAGGTAATGTGCGAATTTGAATTCGGTTGGTTGGTAGTTTGATGATAGATTGATGGATACAAAAGGTAGACGGACGGACGGAGAGAGAAACACAGATGCAAGCCTTATGGCCTGCTATATCGGTTATACTTTGAAAATTGCTTTCATTAAAAGGTCTAATACTAAATTATTGCGAAAAATTTATTCGCCTTACATAAAATTTCTATTACTAATCTCTTCTTCCAGATAACACCAGTGGTATTATATTTAAATTGCGCTCAACATTCAAAATTGTGTTTAAGCTCTAAGCCTTGTGCAAAATTTCGAAAAAAAACTAAGAAGATTTTACGAAAACAGCCTTCATAAATCCGTATGCATGTACTGCTAACAATGTTCCTACGCACAAATAATAGTTCCTAAGAACTCTAATGAATCTGCCCTCCCTTTCCTAGATATTGAAAATACTCAATCTGATTGAGAACATGTCAGAATGGTGACGTTGCACCAACCACCAGCTTAGTTGGGTAACGGCGCATTCAGACTTGCGGCGTGTTTTCTCTCGCTGACGTTAATTAGCCAAGTAACTCGCCAGAATGTCCAGATTAGAAAGGAAAACTTGTGAATTATTCTTCTTTATTCGCTGCCAGAAGTATCAAGAGAAACGCGCACATAAGCGTTCACTCTAGACAGTAACTTGAAACAACTGTCGGACAGTTTGCAGTAACTTGCTGACAGTAACTCGCAAATCAGTTCAAAGTTCAGAGAAAAAATTCGCGACAGAAAACTCGCTTGTCTGAAGGAGTCGTTGTATGCATCCATACAATGCCTAGGTAATGTATAAAATATCTAGCAAAAGTTCCAATCTACAGAAATTATGTTCAGTTTACACATTGCCAAAGTCAATTTACGCATTTTATATAAATTCTCCTACATTATACAAAATATCTGGGCAAGGTATGAAAGAGTTGCGGCAAAAGGGTTTATTTCACATTTTTCCCGAACAGCATAGGCATTATATCAAATGCTTAGGAATTTTATAAAATGTCTAAATTTTACACATTGCCTGTAACGTACATAAATAAATTATCACTATCATTATATAATTACATGAAGATTTGTAAATTCAGATACAAAATGCAGTATCAAATTGACAATATATTGGAAATTAAAGAAATCCTTGTTGTGATAAACCATCTCTTTATTTTTACTTATGGATGTCTAACACTATTCATCAATTTCTAAAGCTGCTGATTGTTAAGAAGTCACTAAAACGATTTTCAAGTACTTACTCTTTACAGACTTCCCATAATTCAAGGAGCCGCTTCGTCGTTTATCCCTGTAACCACGTCATTGATGCAACTAAAAGAATGGCAATGTCCACAAAATTGTAGGTGCCAATATTGATATATACGTTATTTCGCAAGTTTTTATTCCTTTTTGTTGACAAGTTTTATAATATCAGGAATAATATTGCTTTAAATTTGTAATTTTCTTCATTAGACGTTTTGGCATCTGATTTTTAATTTTTAAAACAATTTATAATGAAATCACTTTTTATTGATTTAAGAGATGTCTATATAATTATTACAAATATGTATTTGGTAAAGATGAAAAATGTGTGAAAAATTGGTGACTTAATTAAATTATGTTTTTCTGCTGTATTTGAATGCAAACTTTAACAGTTGTATTTCATAACATGTCCTAAAGTCAACGATTTTGACATACTGTGCCTTATGAAATAAACCAACAAATTTATAACAATGTAGGCCAAACATGTCCGTTTACAGTGCGCACTTATCATGCAATATTCAGCATAAATATGTTTTATGCTTTAAGTTAGTTTGTTTTATTTAATCCAATAATCTTCCTGGTTTGAAAAAATGCCACTTAGTGCCAGAAAATACACGTTTATTTTTCAGTTTCCTTTTTGCCGTTCGAACAACAAGAGGAAGAAGCTTTGATAAGATTACGAGAGGTATTTGCAAAAGCATTCTAAAAAAATTGCACTATTCTTTGCATCTTCAACGAAGTAAGCTCCTTAAGTTTATCCCTTGAAGCTTTATTTCGCTTTGGTATAATGCTGCCAATATAACTGATTGTATATATTAAGCTCAAGTTGAAGTAAAATAAATTGCCCCAATTATTGCCAGCTATATTGCGCAATATACTGAATATTGTGCAATGGTGTTGAGAGTCTGTATACGCGTTATTGACGATTTAATAATTTTAATTATTCTTTTTGTGTGATATCGTGTGTGCGAAACAAAAGGTTATTGTTATTGTTCAATGTTATTGTTAATATTGTACATGCGCATGCTCCCTAAGATATTGTTTACCTATGAAGTATTATTCATTGGCAGAAATTTCTAGGCAGTAATTAGAAATGTGCATGTAAAAAGCAAAGCATTTTTCAACAGTTACAGTAAATATTCATAAAAGCGCTTAGGATGTTTCGACTCGTGATATCTATAATTTAATCTTCAGCTAAATATGAGACAGGCGTTATAATACTATTTTCCAAAATATATTTTGTTAAAAGATCAGTGGAGCTTTAATGACGGCCTCAGCAGTGCAGATTCTAATTGGAATGCTTGGACTGATTGGCTACGTACTGAAATTTATTGGACCGTTAACTCTAGCGCCATCAGTGGCCTTAATAGGGATTAATTTATACCAAGTGATTAACGATATGTGCGAAAAGCAATGGGCGATAGCAATGTTGTAAGTATGCATTAAAAATCATGTTGGGTAATCGTATTAGAAACTTCACCCCTTTTAGTTCTACGTGTAAATATTTTATTTACAGTTCAATACATTTGGTTTAAATTCAACACTTGGAGGTAAAGGTGGTAGCGGAGCGGTGGTAGTTGTTATTATCATTACTATTTTAATAATAAATAATTAGATTGTTAATCTAACCAAGATATTTCATATCAATAAATCTGCAAATTAATTAATTCTTATTCTTTTACAGCACCGTATTTGTTGCTTTGATATCATCGTTGTGCATTGGAAACAAGCTTCAGCTCCCTCTTCCAGATTTAAACGCCAATCGTTCAAGCAGGAGAAAAGTGTTTCATATTCCAGTTTTTACGGTGTTCCCGGTGAGAAATATAAAATACTCATTAACATACTTTTCTAAACCTGGAGCGCCCTAGACTTATTTTTCGTTGAGTGCTACTTTAACTGCAAAAAAACACAAATCTATAAAGTGCTTCTGCTTCAAAATCAAGCGCCCAAATTTGCGCGAAATATAAAAACGAAATATTATTAAGGTATTATCAGAGTCAAGTCTTTGAGTGACCTGAAATAATTTTGATAGGTGATATACATTTTGACAAATAGTAGGCGGTAGATGCAATTTAACATTAGACGTATGACGGATAGGATATTCCATTGACACAGAGAGTAGGCTAATGGTTATACTAATCGCTGACTCAACAGAAAGCATCTCAAATTCACAGCTGAGTTGTTTTTTTAATATCTCAGATTATGTTTGGATTGACAGCAGGGTGGATTTTATGTGGAATTCTTACAGCAGCCAACGTGTTTCCCGATGATCCCGCAGAAGATGCTTACTGGGCAAGAACTGATGCTAATGTTGAGTTTGTATCAGGTGCTCCTTGGTTTGCTGTTCCTTACCCAGGTAAAAGCATTCTAAAAGTGAAACTGATTCTGAGATATAGAGTTACTGCATGTAATAATCATTTCGCTCACATTTATACGGATCACAGACGAACTGTAGTATACGAGGTGCATTCCAGAAGTTTTGAGAATTTTTTAGGAGAGGCATTCATTTATTTCAGGAAAAACAAAACTCAGGTCTCCTTCAAAATAGGATCCCCCGAATTGGATGCAGTCTTAAACAGCCCAAATGCAAACGGTTTTCCACTTGAGGTTCTTCTAGCATTAAGAATCAATTACGTTCTTCTTTCATAATTAATCGAAAAATATTTTCTTGTTTGTGGAGTTTAGGCAAAGCTTAGTGTTTTCGTATAATGACGAATATAAGTGGTCAAGTGGTATTGTCCCATAAAAATATTTAATTAACAATTTTCATTTGTAGAAGCAAATTTTCGTTTTATCGGTTAAAGGGTTTTCTAAAAGGGTTATGCAATATAACAAGGAACATCAGCTAAACTCAAAACTGAATGGGGAGGAGATCCAAACTTGGGTTATTTATACTAACCCAAATGTGTGGGAGTTGACAGATTTCGAGGGATAGCTGGTGACCTTGCGTAGGTAGTACAAGATCAAATTAAGGTTAAATTACAACTGAGAAACTATGCATGCAGAGTTGAGCAGCCACAGTTAGATAATCTGCAGTATCATGTGGGAACAGATTTCAGAGGGAAAGTAGGGAAGCATGTGCCTTGGAGTCGGTGGTTCGGGTGAATCAAATAATGAACGAACACGAAACAGGTAGACAGAGAGCACAAAACTGCAAATATAAAACATCGAAAAACAACTTAAATGAACTTATATATAGCATTAAGGTTAAGCTCTCCTATAGTCTTGGTTCACTTTCCATTTCGAAAAGATACAACAATTAATTACATTGTACAGGCCATTTTGCCCCACTCTTATATTAATTTATCAATATTGTAGTGAATATAAATGCTCTTAACAGTGATCAAACTTACAGGTCAATTTGGACGCCCAACCCTAGGCGTGGCTTCATTTGCTGGTATGCTTGTGGCAGTCTTTGCTGGCATTGTCGAGTCAGTTGGTGATTACTATGTCCTTTCAAGCATCTGTGAGGTGCCTGTTCCACCTAGCCATGCTGTCAATAGAGCTGTGATGACTGAAGGAGTTGGCTGTTTCTTAGCTGGAGCCATGGGTGGTGGCGTTGGTTTGTCGTCATATAGCAATGCCATTGGTGCTGTCGCTCTGACTAAGGTAAAACAGCTGCTAATGATGAAATTAAATAGGTTGTTAACATCTGTGGTACTTTATCAGGAAAATTTTGATTGACACCGACGACACCTTTGTAATTATTTTTAAGATGGTGCAAGGATATTTGCCAGATTGTTCAGCTCCAGTGCTTTAGAAAAAAAACTAGGTTAATTTGCTCGTCACTTGCCTGGCATTATTTAAATTAGAGTATAGGTAATAGTAGGAACAAAAACTTAATAGGTTTAGCATCGGACGAAACTAGATCAGACCAATAAAAGCACTTGTTTTGTCATGTGTCATCAATTAATTGTTTACGGAGGTTGACTATGACGCAATTTGCTTCGTGCAAAAGTTGCCGTGTGCGGGAAATTTTTGTCTGAGATGGTTTGCGTCAGACAGTTCTTTGAAGACAGATTTTTTACTGTTCTGCTGGAGATAGCTTTTTAGTTGAATACTGTGATTATTTACTTTATCGCACACGCCACAGATAAACATTTTTTTCTGCAGGTAACTTGCCGAAGTCAAATTTACACGGCATCAATGATCATGATAATTTGTGGGTTGCTGCCTAAGGTTGCTGCAGCTATTAATACAATGCCCCTACCCGTAACAGGAGGAATTTTCTTCCTAGGCATGGCTATGGTCTCTGCTGTTGGTATTAGCAGCTTGCAGCATATTGATTTGAGCTCATCAAGAAATCTCACTATATTAGGATTAAGTATTCTAATTGGAATCATGATGCCAGAGTACGTTAAAGCTAATCCTGACGCATTCAATACGGGTAAGTGAACATCATCAAGAAAATATACATATTACAGCATTATTTACATTTGCATCACAGGCGTGGTGATAGCTCAGCGTGGTCTTGGTCACGGGGTGTTTGAAGCACTTCGATTTTCGGTCTGGCGGTTCCACATGGCGGCGCATTGGTACAAAATGTGTATGCTACCATAACACTAACACGTGGTTAGTAACTACACGCGTGCTTTTTCTGGCAATTCGATTGGATAAAAACGCACTGTTGAACACACGCGTCGTTCGTGAAAAGATGTATTGTTTTCTCGTAATTCGATTGGGTGAAAAAAGGCATGTGTATTTCAGTTAACGACTCCGACTTCATTTTCCCGGCTCCTTTTGAGACCGTACATTCGAAAAATAATGTATGTTTTTTCTGTAGTTCACACGTTGTTTCGAAAGCCGTGGTTTATCACAAGAATCCAAGTATTTTTTAAATTTTTACCCAATATTGGGCGGTACAACTTGACATCAAGTGCAAAAAAAGGCTTTACCCAGTGGCTTTTACGTACTAGAATCCCTAGCACGATCTTACTGATATTTAAGTTGCTTTTCGTTGTAAGATTATGCAAGTGTTTTGTAACGTAATCATCTATCTTTTCAAAATTTAAAGTGGCGTAACAACTGTCATAAAACTGCATGTCATATAGGCAAAACTCACTCTACATTATCATCTTAAGAACAAAGACAACATAAAAAGGAATTACTAGGAAACACTCAGGCTGACTAGATATCCAAATATAAGTGTCGTTCAGCGATTCCAGTTCACATGAAAAAGGTAAATAATTAATTTAGACAAGTGAACTTTTAACAATTTACACGGTGGAAAATGTGGAACTTTCTTTTTGAAACAAGTGTAAGAGACACACTGGGAGGGGGCTATTGTAAGTAAGTAAGTAAGCAATTTATTGTCATTATAGCATAATACATACAATGAAATTTATGTGGTTTTACGTACTGCAATAACTTATGGCAACAACAAGCAGATTAACACAAATAATTCAATCAGTTGTACAGTGACAAAGAGAATTAATAGTCGGGATTTACTGAAATTTACTGTTGATGGTGCGAATTGCAACGGGATAGAAAGAATTTAAAGTTCCTGTGGTATTAGCGTTAATTGAGCGGAATCTACGACCAGAGAGGAGCAATTCAAAATATTTATTACCTGGATGGAAGTCATCTTTCATGATAACTTTCGCTCTCTTTGCGACCCTAGTTTCATATAAATATGCCATAGATTGCTGTTCAACTCCTATAATTTTGAGGCGGATTTAACAACTTGATGAAGAGCATTGCGATCTCCCTGCGTGGTAGCGCCATACCAAACAGCGAGGAATGTTGTTAAGACGCTTTCAATTACTTCACGATAAAAACTCTCCGTCACGGCAGGGGCAGTCTTAAATGATTTGAGTTGTCTTAAAAAGTACAAACGCTGGCGGGCCTTTTTTACGCAACAGAGCACATTTGCTTCCCTTTTAAGATCATCTGAAATTTTTATTCCCCAAACTTTGAAATCTTTAACAATTTCTACAGCTGTATTGCTTATAAGCAAAGGTGCTTTTCCACCAGTCTCTTTTCTAAAATTCACGATAATTTTTTTGTTTCTGAAACATTCAGTTCAAAATATATTCTGTTCGCACCATCGTGTTAAATTTTGAACTTCCTGAAAATAATTAGTCTCGCTTTACTGCAAATAAGGCCTGCCAGTGTGGTATTATCAGGGAATTTTACCATCATAGTATTTTGGGAAGATACTTCACAGTCATATGTAAACAACGTATATAGGATTGGAGACAGGACGCACCCTTGAGGAGCTCCTGTATTAACAACCTTAGAAGTTAAAAAAGTGGTAGTGTTTCCATTAATTATCTTGACGATCTGTGGTCGCCCTGTCAAAAAGTCAAGTACGAAATTACACAGCCAGTCAGGTATGTTAAGTTCCGTCGTTTTATAATACAATTTTAGTGGCAGAATAGTATTGAAAGCTAAACTGAAATCAACGAAAAGGATTCTGGCATAACAATAACGTTTATCAAGGTGTGTTAGTTCATTATGAACAACAAGAGCTACAGCATCATCTGTGGAACGATTAGCACGATATGCAAATCGAAATGGGTCCAAAAATGGTGAAACAGCAGATTTTAGGAAATGTAAGATCAAACGCTCTAGTGTTTTGCTTAACATTGATGTTAAAGCCGCAGGTCTGTAGTTATTAAGTGTAGTAACTGGGTTTCTCTTTGGCACAGGAATTACGATAGATTGCTTAAACTGTTTAGGGAATTTACAAATGCTTAAAGACCAATTATAAATATGAGTAAAATATAGGCAAGTTGATTTGAGCAGTATCGTACATGCCGCGGTGTTACACGATCTGGACCTGCCGATTTTTTAACTTTCAGTTAGGCAAACTGTCGTTGCACATTGTTTTCTTGTATAACAAGAGATGGAGTGTTATTGCAAGTGGACGTACTGAAATAATGTAATAATGATCCCGTTTGTTTGTCAAAACGACTATAAAAATTATTTAGTTTATCCGGTAAAGTTAAAGTGTGTTATTGTGTTATTAGACACTGCTTCATTTTATGCCTTTTATGTTTTGATTAAAATCGGCCTATTAAGGCCAGTGTGAACCTAACTTAATAAATTTTAATTTTGTAGTCAAGGTGGCTCCATCTAGCTGGAAAGTTTAAAGTGTGAGCATTGACCTAGTTATGTTTTCATTATGCTGTTCTGTAGTATATGTGAACGACGTGTCTTGTGCAAGCTAGCGAAATTTATCATTAGATATATGCCGCAACGAAATAAGTTTATTTCTATTAATTTTTATTTTGATTTATTCATTGATATTTTTGAATGGACTAAATAACTGTCAATCTAACTAAACTATGTAACTTTTCATAAAATTAGGCAATGTCAGTCACTTTTGCTTTTCTATTTTAATTTAAATATTGCAGAAATAAAGATCAGTGGTTTACATGAAATTCAACTGAGACTTTGAAGATTTGTCATAAATGCCTCTGAGAGACACTAACACGGCCCATAAAAATTGCATCAGACCCTGAAACAACACAGTTTGCTATAGGGCCAGCTTTGCGGCAACATCCATGGCGAAAAAAGGCGTTTTCGAAGACAGTAGCTTTTCAAAAGCTCTCGTCGTTTCTTCAAAAGCTCGTATCGGTTTTCTAAAGCCTTGTTTCTTTCTTAGGAAAATGAAGGTGGAGGCTCATTATCCAATTACGTTTCAAGAAAAACGACACACACACCCTTAAAAAAGAGACGTTCCTTTTGTCCAATAAAATAGCGTGAAAAACTGTACTTCATTTCATAGACACGTTGTTACTTGGGCGGGAATAGGAAACCTGTGTTGAGTTCTAAAAGCACCCTTGTAGTTACTATGACACGCTTGAGTCGCTCGCGCAAATGACCCGCATTTGGCACTAATTCCCCGTCACAGTTTCATTCGATGCGCATGTTGTGGGCTATTTTATCCCGCACAGGGAGACATGGCTGAAATACCGCTGCTGGTTCAGTGTCTCATCCTAGAGGCATAGCCTTGATAATCAGTCATGTTCTGTAGGATTTGGAATTGCATAAAACTATTGTGTAAGCGTGGAAACTGTCTAAAGCGGAAATTCCTTCCACTTCAAATGTCTAAACTATTTATATGAGTTTATAAATTGATCAAATAGACTTGAATGGGCAAAAAGTACTTAAATGATTGGGTTTCTTCAGTCTTCAATCTTGATAAGACAACATGACCGTCTATGATTGGTTACAAACGCTAATCGGCGAAACCTGAAGTTTTCTGAACTTTCAGTTTATCAGCCGAGTCTCGAGGATGTGTTGGTGAGCTGCCCACTTCTACTTTTTTACAAAAAAGATCTTTCCTAAAACATGCCACACATCTTTGGTAAATAATATTTTAAACAGGATGCTGTATATTTACTACAAATGTCACTTCATTTAACTGTTTGGAATATTTGTGAAAGAAGAGATTCTTCTAGTAAGTATGACTCATTGATTTTCAGGTGTATCTGAGATTGACCAGATTGCATCGATGCTGCTTTCTATGGGATTTTTTGTTGGTGGATGTGTAGGCTTTGTCTTGGATAATGCAGTGCCAGGTAAGACATGATTTTACCCTGCATATTTGCTGTATTTTACTGAATATGCGCCTGTCGGCTATTTAGTTAAGCAAGTATTTCATACTAGCTAACTCCTGAGCATTATCGTCGTCGTTGTCGTCATTATCACCACAAGTACCACCACTACCACCACCATAATCATCATCATCACATCGTTTTCGTCGTCGTCAGCGTCATCATCATCATCGTCCATCGTCCATCGTCCTCCGTCGTCCTCCATCGTCATCCATCGTCATCCATCGTCGTCCATCGTCGTCCATCGTCGTCCATCATCATCATCATCATCATCATCATCATCATCATCATCATCATCATCATCATCATTGTTCATATTCATTTTCATCATAGTCAAGCGCAACAACGATGGCAAAAGCTTCATCAGCAACAGAACAGCAAAAGAGATAAATAAGAAAACAAGCAACAAGAACAGCTACGATGACAACAATAATGCAAAATATATAATTAACAAAAAATAAATAAAGATATAAAAATAATATAATAAAGTGTGAAAATCCTCTGCTGGGTAAATGTACTGCGTGTGCCATAGGCAAAGGTTTGTCATATCATCCAATTGCATTTATCTGTTTTTATCTGTTTTTTACTATTACAGGCACGCCTAAAGAAAGGGGACTTATTTTTTTGTGCCAGCCAAATGAAACAACTAGGAAAGACAAAACAAGACTGTATGATTTGCCTTACGTCTCAGATTTTCTAGGAAAGTGTTTTATTTCAAAGTTCATACCATTTCTGCCTCATTACGAAAGGAAGAATGAAGAAAATGACATTGAGCTGAATGACAGTCGTGATGGTATTGTTAAACAAGACAGCTGCCAAACACGCCTTTAGAATAGCTTTTGTAATAACATTGTAATAGTGTCTGTAGTGAAGTTGTTGCTATGGTAATCATGTTCAATTTATTTTGTTATTTTGTTTTATTTCGACTTGCTTAATTTTTCTACAAAATTAAGCTACGTCGTTCAGTACCAGATATCTGCAATCCTGTGTATTCGCTTGCCTTCTCTTTGTGTATCTGGCTATAATTTTTTATTATGAAAGATTTTGCTCTCGCGTCTTTTGCTTTCACATTTGAAAATTTTTGTCGCTTCTTACAACTAGTCTGAAAAGTTAAATGGAACAAACTTCTCAATCCAATTAATTTTGGCCCAAATAATTGACTAACCAGAATGTTTACGTGAACTCTCTGTATCCCGAAGAGATTAAATTATTTCTTGGAGAGTTTGTTTTTGTGAGTTATATAAAAAAAGCCATGGTGTATTTATGCCACATTTGTTTGACTAATACTTTGTTCAGACTAAAATTCTTGGTTAAATTTACTATAAGCAAGTGTGACTCCTAGAGCTATTATGTGAGTTTTAATACATGCACTTTGTTGTGGACATCCTTTACTACATTGCAAGAGTTTTTAGTTATATTATTTGCAACTTTTTTGACATCTTCTCTGTACCTGACTGTCAGACCTTATCTAGAGATAGAAGCTTTTATACCCTTTTTTATACAGAGAAAAAATGTCCAGCGTCAAAGTCGCAGCTATAAAAGATATTCTAATTACGGTATTCAAGTTAGGCGTGAGCCGGCGTTGCGGGAGGAAGTGTATATGAGATTGCGTTAACGAGATCAGTTTCGAACTTCCGAGACCACTTCTGAAAGTTTTAAGCACAGGTCCTACTCTCATTTCTTTTGGTATGTACATGGTCTAATTAAGACAACGCAGGGCCAAGGGCACAATCTAACCCAGCCCAAAAATTAGGGTCCCAGTCCACCACAGCCCAAAAATACTATCGGAAAAACATCTTAACTATACTCCGTACACTCGTATGGGGCGCGAAACTTTTCGATTTGATTTTATAGTGCAAAACTAATTCGTTTTTGTCTATTTGTTTACGGCGTGGTTACCACACCGGTATGGATTTTTACATGATCTTAGTACATTAATGCTTGATTTTGATGTCTTTGACTCTTAGTAAACTTCCAAAAGTAGTTTCGACGTGAACGGCAGCTTATGACGTTTTTTGCAGAGGGACGCTTAATGGTGACAAATTTGAATAAAACAAAAGTTAATAAAAATGTTTAAAATTTTCATAGTAACTTATAGTATGGTTTGCTGCAATGTATTACATACATGTACTTTGATTACACATTTTTATAACATTTATTATCGTTTATCTCGCCTTTACGCACCGTTATATAAGAATATGCAAACCTACACCCATTCATATGTAGCAATGATTTTGCAGAAAATATATTACCATTAGCCGGAACATTGACTCCTGTATAGATTAACATATAGGGGCCCATCGATAGAACAGCATTATGACATTTTGTAGAATTCCTTTTATCAATATGTACATAGTGTGTCACTGATGTAAACAATTTTAATGTTTGCTTTTTTGAAATTCCATTCTAAGCATAAGATTGAATTTCAAGTTTCTAGTTAACCTTACTATAGAATGCAACACGTTAGCAAAAGGAGAATCACAATATGAAATTAAAATTACAGAATTAAAGTTTAAGCAGAGCGTAACTTATGTAACTTATAAATGCCGTCACTTCTTGCGCACAGCAGCTTGTGGATCGTTAATTTTTAGAGCACTGCATGAATCAAGGCTCTTAGACCAGCTGCCACTTCTTCCCCGGTTGGCAAAATCTGCTTTGCTGATAGTCTAAATCCTCCTGCTGAACTAGAACCTGGTCGAAGTTCCCACGTGTAAGCGTATTCGACGCTTTGTGCTAATATGGCGTAGTCATCGGAACATCCAGAAGCAGGGTCTGTAGAAAGTATAGCAACAACAATTTAACGCAATATTTGCTGTAACGGTGTGTGCCATTTGCCTAATGTAGTCCGCTTCTGTGGCGTACTAGTAGGCTCAGCCTTTCACTAATAGCTGAAGAGATTTCATTTTTAGCTTGAATTAACAACGAGTGGTACAAATAAAAAATCCGAAACAGTAACAGTACACAAAAAAATTGCTTGTCCCAGCAGCAGTGAGTGGAGCTGTACGTAAAATCACGATAATTGCCAATAAATTAATTTAGGCTGGAGTTTCTCGTAAATAATAAGCGAAAAAAGACTTATATTGATAGCGATAATTATGACCAAAGAATAGTATAGTGGTTATTCAAACTTACACAAATTAGAACTCTTGTAGGCATCATAATATTTTCCATGTACCGCTTTTATGGCTTCACTCACGACGTTACCTTTCTGCAACTGCATAAGACAGAATAAATTTTCTGAAATTTCGACAAACAAAAGGACAAAAGTCGCTGTGCTCGCGACAAGACGTTTGTGATGCAGCAATAGTATGCTTGTTTGAAAATGATGAACAAGCATGGTAGAGTAAACACTAAATAATGAAAAAAAGAAGAAATAGTTCGTGGGATTTACCAAATCATTGTAGTTGCTTGGTTTTGCTGCATTGCTGTAGCCAAAAGGCACAAGGATGTCTTGACCGTACGAATGCAGTGACAAGAATATTGTAACTATTTTTCCGTCCTCTTTCAAAGCTTTGATGTAGGCATCGATGTTTCTTGTTTCCGGTTCACTGAGCGGACCACTTCCGGGATAAACTTCTGAGCAAGGGTTAAAACTAACTCCAGTGGCTGTAAAAAGCGTAACAAACGACATTATTAAAAACGGGCGCTTTTCTGTATTTGTACGCCTTGTTCTGAAGTTCCGCATGTCACCGAAAAATGGTTCGAGTGTTTTCATGAAAGAGAAGGAGAAAGAGGGAGGGAGGGGGAGACAGAGCAATGTCAAAAATTACTTCTGGGTGATGTTATTAATTTTAATGGATGTATATACATGTATATAAACAACGACAACTTATTTCCAACTTTTTTTGAAAATCCAGTCAAGATAAATGTAAAAAATACAATACCAGACATAATGAATATATACCAAGACGTTGTAGAACAAATATGGCGAAACATTTCATTAGCTATATGGGACCAGTCCTATGGAACAGATTAAGCCGCAATTCAAAATGTAGTCACTCCCTTTTAACTTTTAAAAAAACCGCCAGAAAAGAAATATTTCAAAACTATTAAGAGTAACACAATTTGATAATGGCAATAACCTGCATTCTTTTTCCACAGTAATCTTAATATAACGTGACTATGCTCAACAGGTTACTGAACACTTTATAATCATGATCACAGTTTTTCTTAGTTCTCGCTCCATTTCATTTTTCATTCACTACTCCCCCTCCACTTTTATGTATATATTATCATTATGTCATTATTTAAATTATTAATCATTTTTTCAAGATTTCCACGTTCTAGGCTCAAACTGTATGCATCAAAATTATTCTGTAATGTGATTTGCACATGTATATGCTGCATTTTGTGATTTCTGGATAATACTGTATTTATATTTATGTTTACTTCAGTGAAATTATATGTATTTTTATTATAATTGTTAGATGCAGAGTGGAAATAAATAAGAGAGCGAGAGAGAGAGAGAGAGAGAGAGAGAGAGAGAGAGAAAGAGAGAGAGAGAGAGAGAGAATCACTTTGTTATAGATCGTTTGTTTACTGATATTAAATTATAATATAGCTATTAAAACAACTTTATTACTTTATCTTATGTTTTGAGTTTCACACACAGGTTTCTGAGCGGCAGACATGGACTAATCTGCTCATATTTGCGCACTTTACATAAAAATACAGGGTATTTTTTACGTCACATATTAAATTTATTTAGTTTGTTAATCCGCCACTTTCTTTTTGTGGTAAAGTCATATTAAATAGTTGAGAATGTATTTTACTCTATATTTGAGGTTTTTTACTGTGTTCTTGTACTACATAGGAAGCACAAAGGTGGTGGTGTTACAAGCATTTTAGGTGCCTTTTTAGCAAAGGAAGTGTTTTTGCTATAGGCCTTTTTTGCTATTTGGACTTTTGCTCAACAAAGCTTTTTTAACGGAATGCCTGTCAGTTATTTGATATTTTTTGCTAATTACTTCCTGGTTGATCTTTAGTACAAAACAAGGTGCAATGCATTTTTGTGTACCTATTGTGGTGTATATAATAATTTGACTGAAATAGCTAGGCAAAACAAACGAAACAACGTAGATCTTACTAACTTCCCCAAAAGCTATCAAAATTCCGGTTTAGATCGACTCCAGGACATCTGTTTCTAGGTCTGCGGTTCTTTCTCCAAAATCTATCCTGTAAATGTACAAAAGGTTATATTTTGTTCTGTAGGTAATTCATTTTCTGTTCCTCTTGCAACTGCTGTGTTATAGTAAACTTAAAAATGAGGGACTCACTCACTCACTCACTCACTCACTCTATCCCCCTCTCTCCCTCTCTCTCATTAGCTGACTGACTAAGCCGCCTATTTACACTTCCTTATGATAAAATGAATCAAACTTACTCTATTCCTGCTGAACTCGTAGCCATCAGGATTGGTTAGTGGTAAAATATGGAAAGTTGCCTTTTCTCTCAAATCAACTCCATCGGGTGAAGATAACTAAACGAAAAGTGTATGTACACCATAATGGTATTCAGGATTTGCATTAAACAACACGGTAAATATTTTAAGCAGAAAGTGCTTTTCTATACACTTGCCATAATCACTCAAGAAAATAAATAGTTCCTTTAATAATTACCTGGACATCAAAGTGATTCATTATTCGAAGCTTTCACATTAGATTAGGACTTACTAGCTGCAACATCAGGAGTGCCAGCGGGGCCGGATATAGGCTAATATAGGCTGCAGCTTCTTGCAGTTAATAGCAGTAACTACTGCTGCAAAACAAGTTCACTCAAGCACCTGGCGGATAAGTGTTTATACTGCACGGTACCCGGAGGACGCCATTTTTCGTTCAAATAAGTGCGCCCAAACATGAAGTAACTGCGTCTTTAATTTTATTTTATGAATTACACAAGGCGCTTAATACAGTCTTACTGCTCAAGCTTTTTAACATTTTTAAAAAATTTAAAAACATTTAAGAAATCTGTTTTCACTACGGTTGTGTTGAAAAATGTGCTAATTTGGTTTGCAATAAATAGTAAAATAGTGGTATTTCTCAAAGTACTTTTTATTGACAAACAAAAGATAGCTTTTCTAGTTTATTTAAAGAATTTGCAATAGTTTACTTCAAGCTATGTAAATGTTGCTAAAATATATCACCAGTAAAAATATTGAAAAGAAGTGCGTGCGAGTTAGAGGTTGGCCTCATCTGAGGGAACTCATAATTTTGGAAAAGCGCACTTTATTTTACGGTGACGACAAACCTAACCATTACATTGTCGAGAAAGAGATGATTGTGGCATCAGTTTTCTACATGAACATAATTATGGACAATTATTGTGTGCATGGCACATGTGTTAACACGTGCCCTTAGAGTTTGAGTAGCCTGGAAAATGCAATTCATTCAGCAACGATTCATAATGATAATTTCATGAAAAAATGTAGTTTAGCCCGTATGTTTTCAATAGTTATTTTTAGAAATATACGATGAAAATATAAAAAAAATGTAAGTATGTTTATTTTTAGAAATGCATTTTCTTTTCCTGTTCAACTAGGGCAAGAAGGGCGACTGCCCCCACTGTCCCGTCTTTCTAGCACCCCCCGTGTAACATATGTACTAGCAGTTATGCACCTTATTATTATATGACCACTATATACGTATGTTTTACATATTATATTTTATGTATATTCCGGTGCCGAAATAACAATTGAAATGCTACAAAAGGTCACACAATACGTCTCAAGAGTAACACTTGTGAGAAAAATAATACAAAATGAAATTTTAGGTAAAGGCGCAAAATGTACATGCAAAAAAAGAAATTTGAACCATAAGGTCTCAATTGGTTTCGCTTTTGTATGCTCTTCCCGTATTGGCTGCTCTTAATAGTCTTATGGCCTAAATACACAGTCGAATTAGGATAAGTGAATTCTTTTGCGCTAAAGCACTTTTATTTGTGTTAATCGAGCACACCCATATTTGTACAACTTGAAATTTTTTCTTACATAATCAATAAGAAATACGCAAACGGCTGGAGAGATCCATTCCCGAGCATGCGCACCGCATTCAATAAATACGTCATTTTCTTCCAAAGAAAAATCCATTGCTTGTTTTATCTGAAAACCAATTCGAAATGTATTACAATTTTTAATTTTTTTGAAACGAAAACGAAAGCCTGTTTATCTAAAACAAAGCCAATATTAGTTAAATCACAGCTTTTTCATGTGCTGGTTTACAGAGAGAAAACCTAGTATGCTTCGTACTTACTTTGCTTTGCGCGGCAACAATACGAAAATGTCTGGCCGCAAAACATTTATGAAAACTGTAATTAAACTATACTAAATAGACAATATTGCATCTTTAGCGAATACATAAATTACCTTAACAACGTACATATCCCTTCCTTCGTGAGTTTTATTGTCTAGTGTTACTAGAGCTACATGATCGTGTGCGTCAGCAACTGAATAAATGTGGTTAACTATCTAAAATAAAGATAATATGTAAAAAAACAACGTAATTGTGACCGACAAATGGGTAAAAATTAATGGGATCATTTAATTTGAATGAATAGGTCAACATTTATTTTAAAAAATGAAGCACGTCAGTTTATTTTTGTCCTCATCGTCGTTGTCATCGCACCCAGATATACAGTTATCGCTATAATAATTAGTATATATTAGGGTTTCTAAACAGCAAAACTGCACGAAGTATTTTGTCGACAAAAAAAGGGCCTCAGTCTTACGAATTTTGGCAACAAGACTGGCAGCAGTTTTAAAAATGGGTTAATAAGGATTTATCTGCAACTATGCATAGTGTGAGTGTTCTATTTAGTCGTGAATAATAATGAAAATTGCAGTAGCTTCATAATGCATTTTGTGATCAATCTAGGATTGTTTTACACGAGTTTCTGTGTGCTAATGAATTGCAATTTCAACCAAGGCTACACAAATAAAGGTTTAAGATTATATATAATTATTAAGGCTCTTCATATTTTACCTCATTGTACCCGTTATAATTTGTAGGCGAATACGCTCGTGCCGTACTTTTCATATATCTGGCTTCTGCGTCTATCGAACTAAAACAAACCGAAGCTGCATGTATTGTCAGCGTAAAGAAATTTTAACCAGAACTCGACAAAAATGTTGTGTATAGACATAATTATGTAAATCACTTATATATCTGTGAATTATAGTTTAAATTAACTAGAAGTAGAATTTTAATAAACATTTGTGATCGAGTTGGTTTGATAATTTGTTCTTTTTTAATGCTTGATGTAAGGCTCTGTGAGTTTTGATTGATATTATCACTAAATTCTTCAATCGATAATTCCAAAAGCTCAAAGTAGCTCAACTGAGAATTTGGAATTAAAACGACTAGTTACTAATGCACTATGATGCCACGAAGATTTTTTACAATTCGCAGCATCTGGTTGCTTGTTAGTCAATTGCCCAGTTTTGCAATATTTTGGGTGTGCAGCTAGCCCATACGATGTTCCAAAATGCACGTACTGAAATGATGTTATCAAAAAAAATAAGAGCCATAATTTAGAAAGAATGGTGCCCGTCACTGACATGATGACGAGTTTGTCTGACAAACGTGAATTTTTGTAAAAGCCTATAATTACCTCTGAATGTTTTCATCCATTATGTCGCAATCCAAGTGGTACGTTTCGGCCTGCTTTAGAAACCAGTCAAGCTCATTCGGGGACACAAGAAACTCTGTTACTGTCAGCATTTTAATCTAAAGTAAAACATAATTATTAAAATGGGAAACTTTGACAAAGATAAAATGAGCTACCTTGCCCACTTTCTAAATTATTTCATTAGTGTGAATGTAAAGATACTTTTGTCACTGGCTATACTGTGGAAGTTGAAGTGTTTGGAAATTGAAGTATCGCTTTTTATTGTCTTGAAAAATGCTATTTTAAAAGTGAGGAGATGATACTTTGTGGATGTACACACACAAGAGCAGTAAACTGGGTGAGCATTGAAATAGCTCTTTTTTCGGGTCACATTTTCAACTCCCAAAAGATTTTCGTCAGAAGTCATTAAAATCATGCTTGTGGCGAGGGAATTTCGGGAAAACCAATGCTTAAAACATACATGTATGTATGTATTAAAATGACTATAGCTTTGCTATTATGACATACGTGTCTGGTATTAATGATGGTACAAAACCACAATTAATGAATTATTTAGACATAAAACTTGAAAGCATGGAAATGTGAAAAGTTGGAATACAGCCCAGGAGTGAATCAAGGACCTTCACTTGTCCTTCAGTTTGCAAGGCGTATTCAGCTGGCCACCGGCCCACCATGTTGCCCTGTGATCATGGAAATCCAACGTTCATTCCTTTTGACTTTAAGACTATAAATAATTGAGTTCTCTGAGTTTGTTTGCACGTTTTGCGTTTCACATCTTTTGTTTCCTATCAAAACAAATCTATTTGCAAATGCGTTACCGGTTCAGTAGAACTTGAAATCTCGTACAATGTTATAAAATTAACTGTTATGGGTTAACATCGAGTTTACTGGATTACAAATTTCTAATGTGTACATAGTATCAAAAATGTTTACAGTCTGATGATGCATGAGATGCTTGGTGTCGAGTTAAGGCATATGAAAAGAGCCGCCAAACGTCTACTTCTAGATTTATGTAAACGTACTTTTCAAGCATTACAAGAGCAAACAATTATTTTAGGAGTGACTAATTTAATGATGTGTCTGAGCATTCAACATGATTCAGTTATTCAAGATTTGGGGTATATCAACATTTTAATATATATGTTAATGCAAGATGGCATCTATACGTTGTTTAGGCAAGAAATTTTACTAAAGCAAAAAGCCCATATACTCACGTCTCTTGTTGCTTCTTCGTTTACTAAGTTATTTAACGCAGCAATGTTTTCTTTACTTCCAAAAACGCCTATTTGTTTGTACCTTTAGAAATAAATACTGATTGTGAAAGTTGAGTTGATATAATAGGTCGATAAAAATCCCGTTAATTATAATTTTCACTTTATTCTTGGAAGTGATTAAGAGGATTAAGTGTAGTAGATGTTTGACAACAATTATTACAGTAATATAAGCTTAGATAAACAAATTTTACTTATTAGTGGCACTAAGATTAAATGAAAATGGGAGTTATGAGACTTAAAGCACAAGCAAAAACTGTTCATAAATAAAGCTTAAAAGTCACAAGGAGCAATCCATAATCCATAATCTGTAAGCTATAAGGCGTACTCTATCTTCCACAAGGCGCATGTCATAATCCGAGGTATGCGTCTTGTTCTGTGTAACTAGCAAGGCATTTTATCATAATCCATTTTTTGGTGGGACGCACGAATTAGTTTTCTGCGTTAATGGAAAAGTCGAAACTGCGTCAACCTCTGGATCCAGTTGCAGCATAGTTCGCAAAGCAGCGTGTTAAGAATAAAAGCCCAAACGAACAATATGGTCAGACCCATCTACAGCAATGTATAGGTGAAGGAGAATTCGTAGCATTATTTCATAAAATCAAGAGTGATAACCAAAAATTTTTCAACTACACTACACTAGAATGTACTAGAATGTCCGTCAAATAATTTTATTTTAATAACAGATTGTCATTCGCATATATTGTATAATATGATTGACTGGTATGCTGCCTCCTGCATATGTAATGTGTATACATACGGTATACACATGTTTCTTATGTGGATTGTAGTAACAAGGCAATCGTAAATAAATGTTGTGAGTTAAAAATGATTTTCAGTGTTTATAGTACATTGTGATAATTAGGGTATAGCGTAGTGAATTATTATGAAATAAATGAATTGTACATGATAAAAACCACAAATACGCTAATTATCTCGTTAAGGACGAGCAAAAACGCCTTATGGCAAATGAAATTAATGGCCAAATATTAACCGTTAATAATAATAAACGAAATTAAGGTGCCTTATTAACCGTTAAAACGGGTTGTGAGGAGCCTGCTACAGATTATGGCTGACGAAGGCAAATGAACTATTTGTGTGACTAGGACCATTGGCTAACGTGCCTTCATTTTTCATGAGGCGACTTTCTCTCATACTGTCTCATAAACATTAAAATTAATAGCAATATTTAAACGCAACATTTCACTATTAACGTAATTAGATACGTGCATTGCTGAAAGGTATTACGGCAAAACGCGTCACTATTTACACTGTTTACACTATTTACACAATTTACAGTGTAAGGAGCATACCGCAGATTATAATATGCCTTACGGAAGACACCGTACGGCTTACGGATTATGGATTATCGCTTGTTCTCTACGCCTTTTCCTGTGTGACATGGGCCTTAATTACTTACCATCTTATTTTCCATTTCGTATTGGCTACTATAGCCGTAATGGCAAAAAGATCAGATGTACAGTTTGAGGTACATTTATTTAAAATTATTGAAGTTTCGTGTCATACCCACGGAAGTTCTTCTGGTGGTATAATAAGTTATGTACGTGTTATAACTTATCAATCTGTGTAGATGTGTTATTGTAATTACAGTTGATCAATAGGTTGACAATACAGAGTACAACAAAAATAGCAGATTTTTTTCAACGACCTAAAGGCCTGAAATGACATTCTTTTATTGGCGCCATCAGAAAAACACTTCTACACGGACTGATAAGTGATAAGTGACATGTATATAACTTATTACACAGCCTTAAGTACTTTCGTAGGTATGACACAAAACGTCAATAATTTTAAATAAATGTACGTCAAACTGCATATCTGAACTTTTTGCCGTTACGACCAATTACGAATAGTAGCCAATACGGAAATGCCTATCAATACGAAATGATATAAAACAGCAGGTAATTAAGGCCCGTGTCACACAGAGAAAGGCGAAAAGAACAAGCCATAATCCATAACGTATAAGACATACTGTGTGTTCCATAACGCGTCTATTATAATCCTTGCACGGTGTGAATAGTAACGCATATCCCGAAAATAAGTGATAAAGGCACTTACCCGTCGTAACGAATCTGCTTTCCAGCTGCAGTAAAAGCATATGCAGCAAAAAGTATTAAAAACGAATTCATCTCCATATTGTGTAGTCTTCAGCTGTGATAAACAATTGGGCTTAGTGTTCTAGGTAGTCAGCAGAATATATTTTTGCATAAGAACTTTCTTTATATAGAACAAATCATTGCACATCTATTGTACGCAGTATATTTAAGACACGTGATTATTGATTTTTCAAAGTTCAATTGGTGTTTAAATAATATAAAACTTATGTTTTGGGAAAAGTTGTTGTGTGCGACTTTGGTGGGTTGGTGAGTGAGTTGAGCCGGTAGTTTACTTAATGAAAACTCCCGCAATAAGGAAAAAGAAACAAATTTCGATAAACTGTAATATAAGTATAAAAACTATAAATATAAATTCTTATTTTAACCGTCATTTCTGTCCAATTGGTACTACGTAAGCAGGGCTCCAGCATGCATGTGGTTGTAGCGAGATCTCATTATCAAGGATAGTCATCTAAGGTGAGAAACTGAAGCGGTATCTTAATAATATTCGGATGTATCTGTAAGATTTTGGATATGATATGTCTGCTGCATTTGCTTATTTACATTGATTTTTGTATCACTAGATGGCTGTTACTTTCTTATCCTGAATTTTTATTTAAGCTAACTGAAAGTAGATCCATGTTCTATTTAGTTTTTGGAGGTAGCTCAAAACCTTTGTACCAACTAACTCCCTGTTAGTGATTCAATTACCAAAAGATCATCATGGATGAATGTTCAATACATTGACACCAAGTTGTGTGTATTCTCGAATAAACTTCACTTTCTTTTGCATGGAGATGTAATTTTAGTTATGCCATACACCTTGACAGCGC
The DNA here is from genome assembly GCA_030141605.1 of Tubiluchus corallicola. Lineage (NCBI taxonomy): Eukaryota > Metazoa > Priapulida > Priapulimorpha > Priapulimorphida > Tubiluchidae > Tubiluchus > Tubiluchus corallicola. Next base: position 783,832 of record JAQGDQ010000056.1, read on the forward strand.
ATGTATAATGAGTAGAAGCCAGAACAGGTGACCTTGAAAAGTTAGTTCAGGTAGAGAGATGCTTACGTTTGGATGTTAAAAGCAGCCGTGTTAATAAAAAGCAGTGAATGTTGATGACAACATAAAAGTGTTTTTGGAGCCGACAATGGTTAGCTTGGTGTAGCTGTAGCTGGTGATGTTGGTAGACTAGACCCACTGTCAAAATCAATTATCTATATACGTCAATCTGAGGTGCAAATCCGTATTTTGGTATGAAAGAGACTCTCATTTGCCAAGACGTATCATTCCTACATTTTCTAATCCGTGGATGAACATTTACTGTTTACCACACGCTGATCATTAACTTCTTGAAGTGAAGTATGGGACTTGCTAGTAAAAAGGCAAAGACCTGCTGGTGAACTACAGTCTTAGGCGCCTCCCACTTACTTGCCTTCTTACTTGCCATTATTACCTTGGGAGTGGCGCTTTACTTTGGGCACACCCTGTATATTGCCCATAAATTATAGTGCTAATCAGAAAACCGTTTTTGTCAGTGTATTAAGATCGTTACTTTCCTACTATTGTCATTGTCATTCACTGTCATTTACATCTTTTGAACTTTGTGATGTGAACGCAGCTTTAATTTCAATAAACCAACAAAAGTGTTGAATTCTTTATAGTAATCGGGTACTGTTTTGCGTTAATTTCTATTTGGTGATTGAACATTGCCTATAAACAATTAATTAGGTAACGATCTACGTAGAGTTTAAACAAATTACATATTTTGTTTGAAGTCCTTAGACCAAAATTTCGTCATGTTACAGCATCTGCATTAGATTCTGCATCGTCCGTATTGTAATATTATTGTAAAGGTGGAGTTGGAGATTGACTTCGGATGGCTTCAAATGACCATAGCAGCTTGGCAGATGGGAAAGACGCTATAATGACGACATTTTATCAGTGGAACATCAAGCCGTCGCGCAAATACTGTTCTGGCTATATCCCAAAACGTCAATTGATTTTTCTAAATAATATAAATTTTGCCAAAGCTTATTATTATTATTATTGTAAACCACACCACACCCAACACACCCCAACACAAACCACAACAAATTATTATATTACATACTGATTATTAATAAACATTCAGTGGTATTAACCTCTGTTTACAGTGTTTTCTGTGACTACAATTATTATTATTATTATTATTATTATTATTATTATTATTATTATTATTATTATTATTATTATTATTATTATTATTATTATTATTATTATTAAAAAACTAGATATCGATGTGCTTTCTAACCCTAATCAGCCCTAGTCAGCAGAAGTGTGAATCATGAAAAGAATGAATAAAACAATTTACTCTTTATGGTAAATTGGGTGCATAGTAGGTTTTGTTACTTATTATAATTTTAATGTGAAGATTATTATTAAGAATGTTACAAACTGACAATTAATTAAATTTTGGTGTCAAACTTGAAAGACATTTTTTCACATTTTCGATCTTTCACGTTTGGCATTAAAATTTAATTAATTGTGGTTTCGTAATGTCATAGTAGTTTTGTTTTTTGCATCCAGTCTATTAGTGTGGGTGCATAGGTCAAGAGATGGGAAGGGGAGAGAGACGATTAGAGAGAAGATAACTTCTTGGAGCGAGTTTTCACAAAGATTCTTATGCTTTGTTCACGCAATTCTATTTCTCCACATATGCAGGGGCTCTCAAACAAAATGCCTAAAATAAGTATAACTTGACTTTTACTTCAACCACACGTTTAATACCTAACATTTCATAACGAATAAACAAAAACCGTAACGTATTTCCAAGTTACCAATTACCATGTTTAGTTGAATAACCAATAATTATTATAACCTCTTGTCACGTTAATTTTCAAAATACTTCATCAACCAAAGCTTCCAACCCAGCTGCCACTTCTCTACCAGTTGGTTGAATATACTTTGTACTTAATGTGAACCCTCCTTCATAATACGAAGATGGGCGCAGTTCCCACGTGTAAGCGTATTCAATGTTTCGGGTTAATTTGGCATAGTCATCTGATCCTCCAGCTGCAGGGTCTGTAATACAACGACAACTTTTTGAATATGGAATTAATATTTCTACATTTTACAACCTGATGAAACAATCGTGGATAATAAAGGTCGGACACATACACAAGCTGAAGCTGTACAGCTATTTGGAGGAGCAATATGCAAAGAGAAAGAAAAGCAGAAGTTAAACTTAAGAAAAATATACTACTATAATGATATGTGATCTACAAAGCACTAGGTTTGCTTAACCAGGTAATTCTATCAACGAGAACCTGAATCATTAAGAATTCTGTCAGTGAGAACGTTCCAGTTCACAAAGTTTAATTAATGATTAATACTAATTAATAAAAGCACTAAGTAACAAATGGGTACTTGAGTCAATTGAGCCAATGAGTCACTTGGTATATTTGACTTTGAATTTGACATTGAAGGCTGATATGTACCAGATGTTTTGTTAAGAAATCCTTGTTGATTGAAATTTCTAAGTTTATTTATATATAGTTTTTGATAATTGAGATAATTTACCTCTGCTATAAACAGATTAGACATTGTCGCATGAACGTATTAGCCAAAGGAACCTTTTAGAGAGATTTACGTCATTAATACTATGAAGACATTACTATTAGAGTTGACCGTGTCACAGTATTTCACTTGAAATTTTCCATCATGAAGAGATAAATTATATACACAACCAAGGACTGTTATAAATCGTATCAAGTTATTTCAACTTACACAAATCTGAACTCTTTATGACTTTATAGTATTTTCGATGCACGGCTTTTATGGCTCTACTGACGATCTTACCCGTGTCAAACTGCAAAAACAAAAATAAAATTTACTCAAAATATAGACAATCATGTGCATTCATTTTCTAATCACAAACTGTTTGCTTATCTGGTAGTGATAAAAATATATAAAGCTAGCGTTTATGTTCAGGATTTATTTGTGTGTTCATTATAAAACTTTATTTCACAACTTCTAAAATTCTAATGATGTCAAACGCTTGGCGAATCGTTATGCGTGATTTTAATTAGATAAATCTTGACATTGTGAGGTAGGCGTCAATGTTCCTTGTTTCTGGCTCACTCAGAGGCTCTTTCCCGGGATAGATAGGCGAGCAAGGGTCAAACCTAACTCCAGTGGCTACAAAAACATTTTGTTTATTGTATACTATACTACACCCACATTTATATAAGTATGTTACAACTCAAATGTATTAAATAAGGAACTATGACTTGCACGATAATTCTCCGGATGAATTGATACATACTTTTATTTGTTTGTTTATGGTTGATCTTGCTGTATCAAGCTATTGGTCGTAGCGGCGTGCCGTCTTGACAAGGATTTTTTTAAAGGTTACCACGTGACAACTTTATAATATAGAAGATGTTACTAAGCAGTACCACCATAGCAGCTACTGTTTAGAAGAGTTGTTCTACGTAAATTTTACGTAAATAAATTAGTTCCCAAAACACCCCTTTCTAACTCCTTGGAAAGGAGGAAATGCGATTAAAAGATGATGTGGGCTCCTTTACATACTCCACTATCAGGATGAAGTGTTGCTAGTCACGTTTTTTCTGGACGATCTTGTATACATGGGGTTTCGAAAATAAAAAGTTGTCATACTAACTTCCCCAATGTTTCTTAACATCGAAATTCCTGTTTAGGTCGACACCAACACAACGATGGTCTATCGGTCTGCGATTTTTTCTCCAAAACCGATCCTAAAAATAGAGTGCTGTGAATAGAACGATTTTTATACCTTTTAGTGACGTTTGTGTGTTACATTGAAGGCAGATTATTGCAGAGATGTTCGTAATTTGATTATT
>JAQGDQ010000711.1:0-108788 GCA_030141605.1 Tubiluchus corallicola
TTAAACATGTTAAACTTACTATATTATAATAGCATGGTCTGCTAGGTGTTGTCAAATGTGTTGCTTGGTACACTTGACCTTTGACCTTTCACGATCATCATCAATTACTGGTTATTGAATTAACTCTTATTGCACATACACTCAGCAAAATTGTGTCCAGTCTGACCATTGCCCAAAAACTGTGTATGTTATAGTTTTATACCTCCTTTAAGCTTATAGTAGATTAAAATAAGTTACATTTTTTACATTTTATCACCCCGGGCTCCGTACTCTTTCAAACATTGTTTAAATTTGTGGGTGGTGGGTTGAATATCCTGTCTTAAAGAAATGAAAAACTGCGTCAATTTGCTGTGGAAATTGTGAACACTTGCCGTAAATTTTAATAATAGTGGCACACGACGTTTTTCCAGTTGTTTTAAAATATCTTTGGAAAAATCTAAGGGAATTGTGACGCTGTGTAATAATTAAGTCAGGACGTTAAGAAATCAGAGTACTGTGTTCAGGGTTCTCGAGCGTTTCCGTCACTTTTACATGCTAAATCTACAGGATAATCATTCATTTGTGTATACTACGTGAATCCGTGTCACTGGTGAAACACTTGTGTGCACGTGCAAATTATTTAATCAGAACGAAAACGGAACTAATAGCTAATATTTAGATTTAGAATTTAATCCGTAAAACAACAATAGCAAATTAAATTGATAACAATTTCCAACAATACCTAATTCCCCTAAAAGTAACGTTGGCCGGCTACGCTTCTGTCTCTCATCAGGCTTTTGGATCTATCAACCACACTTTTGAGTCTTCCACCATGCCACATCGGCTTTTCATCTCCAGCAGTCAGCCACGTCCTCGCCAGCAACTCTTAGCCAGTGGTCATCAACCCAGCCTCTGCATGGACCACTCTTTAAAACTGCTCCAGCAATCCAGCGGTTGAACTCGTACCTGGTTGCCTCAGCCTTCCAGTAATAAAGCCAAATATCGTCCTTTTGCAGGGTGACAAACAGAACCTTTAGTTCAGACGAACAGACAGACCATTGGTCCATGTAGAACTGATCCTCGACTAGTTTTCCACTACTATTCAGCGAGAATTTGAGTCCTATTCTGCAGGTCGAAATACGGTTACCAAACACTTGCTTCCCGGAATGTCAAGACAGTGTCATCACAGCAAACAACGAATAAACAAAAGTAGACCAAACCATTGTCTTTGTGATAAAACATCTCACTGCATACGAGTGCCACTAAAGATAGGTTCACACCAAACTTGGTGTTCAGCCATATAAAATAACCTCAGGATGTGGACTAACCAGCAAAACTCCACCAACCTGTAACTTTGACAGTCAGAACATAACTAGTGTAAAACACAAACTCTGTAGTAAGATCTCAAAACAGGTTGAAGCCATTTGGTATTCGAATTTTCAGGTAACTTAATTATAGGTATGCAGAGAAATAAGCGGCCAGAGCCATCTAGTGTCAAAATCTTACAAAAAACACAATATAATATAAATTTAAATAAACAGTGCAATAAATCAATAAAGTAATTAGATCATTATTTATGCACACACAACAACAAATGAAAGATGTATCAAAATAGTTGTTGCGACAATGATGGGTGGTATAACCGATCACCACAGGAATGAATTGAAATTTTTGATGCTCTTACATAAGCGTCTGTAACATCAGTGTGGTAATTTTCAAGCGATTTTATTGTTCTTTTCATATAATATCGTAATCAAAACTTCCGCACATTTTTTGCATCACCTAATACACGTTTTTTCCTGTTTAGACAGACAGGATTAATTTCCAAGCTGAGTTAAAATAGCAATTTTCCTAAAAGTATTAATTCAGTACCTCTTTTACTACTTGTTTTCCCGAACTTTTATATTAACGACAAACTTCTAATGCACTCACTGCACCTTTTTCGACTAGAATAAAAAATTTTAGCCAAATTACTACAAAATCTGCGCCGTCATAGAGTTCACGTGCTGTGCCATTATTTGTGTATGTTAAAGTGTATATACTTACTTGTATATAAAATTAATTATGATTCTTCAGAAGGGGAAGACAAAAGCAGTACACTGACATCTGTTGGCAGTAAAGAGAATCTAAAGGAAATGGAAAGCAAGCATCGAGGATTAGAGAGAAAACACATGCTGACTCTCTCCGGTGGTGAAGGTTACATTGATTTCCGCATTGGTAGGTGTACGTTCCTGTCACATATTTCCGCCCAATCTTTTCTTACTCTTTGTTTAAACTCATTTGCAATTACTTGTCCACAATTGAGTTTAGCTATCAATAATGAATGCTGTAAGCAATCGCAAAGGAAATTTACCTGCTTTATAAGCTTTCTGTGTATTTACTGTACGTAAAAAGAGTAGAAATATTTTGCTAATAGTTCAGCGATGGACTCCAACAGTTGCTGCGAATTGATTTGCTGTCTAGTGTGACTGCCTCAGCGAGTTACTCTCAACACAGTGTCAGCTCAAGCTTACTTTCATAGAGTAACTCATAGCAGATTTTGCCGTTTAGTCTGAACATGTTTGTGAATTACTTGGCGAGTTTGCTAGCCTGAACGTTGCCGTAGGAAGTAACGGAACGTGAAATGCGTAGCCTGAACGTTGCCGTAGGAATTAACGGAACGTGAAATGCGTAGCCTGAACGTTGCCGTAGGAATTAACGGAACGTGAAATGCATAGCCTGAACGTTGCCGTAGGAAGTAACGCAACGTGAAATGCATAGCCGGAACGTTGCCGTAGGAAGTAACGCAACGTGAAATGCATAGCCGGAACGTTGCCGTAGGAAGTAACGCAACGTGAAATGCATAGCCGGAACGTTGCCGGAGCGTGAAATGCATAGCCCGAACGTTGCCGTGGGAAGTAACGGAACGTGAAATGCATAGCCCGAACGTTGCCGTGGGAAGTAACGGAACGTGAAATGCATAGCCCGAACGTTGCCGTGGAAAGTAACGGAACGTGAAATGCATAGCCCGAACGTTGCCGTGGGAAGTAACGGAACGTGAAATGCGTAGCCCGAACGTTGCCGTAGGAAGTAACGGAACGTGAAATGCGTAGCCCGAACGTTGCCGTAGGAAGTAACGGAACGTGAAATGCATAGCCTAACTTGATCTTAATTCAAACTCGCCCGGTTTGCTTATTTATAATATACAAATCAGCTAAAAATACATTATAAAAACTATATATAATTATTTTGAAAATACATTGTAAAAACTATATATAATTGTTTTAAAAATACGTTATAAAAACTATATATAATTGTTTTGAAAATACGTTATAAAAACTATATATAATTGTTTTGAAAATACATAGTAAAAACTATATATAATTGTTTTGAAAATACGTTATAAAAACTATATATAATTGTTTTGAAAATACGTTATAAAACTATATATAATTGTTTTGAAAATACATTATAAAAACTATATATAATTGTTTTGAAAATACATTATAAAACCTATATATAATTGTTTTGAAAATACATTATAAAAACTATATATAATTGTTTTGAAAATACATGTAGATGAAAGTTAGACTGACATAAGTTAAAGCTGAGTGAAAATGTGCAGCATTCTCAATGGTGACTGACAAGCTTCTGTTTCTCAATCTGGTTACACGTTTGTCACCAGTCGTGTTTTTTTTGTTTTTTAGGAGATGGCGACGACGGCGAAGGAGAAACTGACGATGCAGTGGCTCCCTCTGAGGAAGCAGTGGAGAAGCGGTCACTGTCAAAAGGTGAGCGTAGTCACCTCATCGTGTGGCAGGTGACGATACCAGAGCAGAATTCTTGAACGTGTTGGAAGAATAGCCACTGATTCGTTTGATTGTGACTTACGCTATCATTACTAGTCTAACTACTACATGTGCGACTGCTTGAAATTCTGTTTAGTAAATCGCAGAAGTTGTTGAAAAGTTCTACTCTGAGATAACCGTTTTGGTAACAAGTTTAACTGTTAACAATGTCCGAAAAAATTCCATCAACTTTTTTAAGGTACATTTTAACTCTTGATACATTGTGGAGGCAGATTTACCTTTAACGCATAAAACCTTCACACAGAAATAGTGTCACGTACTTTTTTGTTTTAGTTTTCCGTAATTGTTTTTTATTTATTTCGATTTTCGTTTATTTGTGACAGATTTGTACACTGATTTAACTCATGATCTGAAATGCCGCGTTTTTTGACATTGTGCAATTTTATCTGCACTTTCGTTCATCCATGATTTTAGATAATTATATTTTGGCCAGCGTTTTGTGTAGCCTACAGTCTGTGCTCCTCGTGTGGGGCAAGAATAGGAGCAGGTAAAAAACGGGTGACTTAACAGTGTTTAGTAGTTTAGTTAAAAAGATTGCTGTTCTGCACATGCGTATTTGATGTTTGGTATGAATTACCCAAGCAATTCTGCGGCGTTTGTTTGCAAAAAAATGCCAAATGCCACCAAGTAACGTGTTAAGTCAAGTGAAAGAATTTGTGCGGTAAATGAGTACCAAACTTTCATTTAAAAAGGGAAAGATTTACATTTTTTAACACTCTCATTTCACAAGAGAAGATTTAGCTATTGTTTTTTGACTTGTTTTTTCTTTTTTTTCGAGTGAAAATTGTTGCTTTTACACTGGATAGTTTTTAAATGTTGCATGTACGAGTAATTTTGAATTTGTAAATAAAACTTAAATTTCTGACGATTTTTATAAACGTAATATTTTAAAATGACTCGTGCGAAGTTTTAAATTTGTGTGATTCAGGGATAAATTGTTTGAATTTGCTTATTCTGCAAAAATGTGATGTCAGTATTTGCAAAAAAAATTCTATCCATTCATTATTCCAAGTTCGTTTCTCAACTTGAGATGAATTGTTGTTCTTGAAGAGCGTTTTATGACAGTAAACATTGCTAATAAAGTATTTTGCATCAGTTTGTCTGCTGTGCCATTAATATGTCGCATTGCTTTACGTTATACTATGCACAACGATGCGACAATTTTGGTACATTTAATGGCTTTCTATGTTTGTCACAGAACCAGGCAGTTTTGTCAGTGTAACGATGCTAAAAAAAGATGATTTAATTTTGTGGAGAGAAAACTCATTTTGTTCAAAAATGGAGCTTTTAATCTGAGAACGTGATGTTGCAGTTCCACAACACATGATCGTATTGAAATAAACTAGAGCAATGACTTCGCTTAAGTGTTTGCTGTGCGCGTAAGTGTTTGCTGTGTGCTGGTATTTATTTTTATCTTAGGAATTCAGAATGGCAAAGGGGGAAAACGAATTCTTAAAATGAAAATAACTATCAGCACCCACTTAAGCAAAGTCGTGGCTATTTATTCCAACACAATCATCTGCATCGTTCAACATGGTCACGACCACGCAATAATGTACCTAGTAAAAATATGATGTAGCAGAGTTGATGGCAACGTCCAAGAATCCACATTGTAAGAAGCAAAAGCTGAATTGTAAAGCTACAGATCGTGTAGGACAGGGGTGTGCAAATTGTCTGTCTAACCGGGCCACATTTAACTTTCCCGCAATTCCCACGGGCCACAGTTTGCACACCCCTGGTGTAGGACATTGCGAAGTAAAAGAGAAAATAATCTCATGTTAATCCAACACAGTTCTATTGCCTGTTCCTACTTTTGTACAAAAGTACTTTTGGACTTTGATATTAATTTTTTATACATTATACTTTTATTAAATAGAATTGCGTGATCATGACCATGTTATGGATGAAACATTGCAGATCATTATGTTGGAATATGTGGCCATGTTGGAATAAGTGGCCATGTCTTTGCTTAAGTAGGTTGCCTTCATTTTAATAATTCGCTTTTCCTCGTTGTCAGTCAGCTTCTGGATGACATACCTTTTGCTCCAATAGAATAATAAGTTATATAATTATAATATATGCAAAGTTGCTTAATATATATAATGAATTAATCTGCTTTTTTACTTAAATTATTTTATCGTTCACTGTAGAGACTTATTTAAATGTCCGTCAGATTCTTGCCACTTTCCTGTCTGTAAATAATTCTTTATTTTGAAATTATGCAGGATTTTCTTACTTGAGTGTGTAAATAACTTCATTGTTTTATCCGCTTTGCTATTTATATGAAGTTGTAAACCACAATGCTTAGGGTTGTGATTTTATCGTTTTTATTGTAAAAAAAATATTTACGGCGTAATTCTAATCTAGTTGTACGTAGAGAATGGTACGTATTTGGCTGAAATGTGCTCATTACTGAAAACATTCTTTTGTAATTACTCATTACTGTAAGTGCATCTGTTCTATGTTATTAAATGCAGTGAGCTTTGCTAATTTAGTGATTAGTGATGCCCTGAGTGCCGGAAATCTTTTAACTTGTGTTTTCAAACGTGTCCATGTGAAAGCAAGACTTTAATACTTAAATGTTTCCTTCCATGAAAAACAAAACAGTTAAATTTTTCACTTGAAAATTGTCTCCATATTTAGCAAGTTTTTTTCCTTATTAGTTGTTCTTTTAAAAAGAAATTTCATTTTCGTTTTTGCTGATTAATAATATATTAGTTTAATGGTTGTCAGTTTTTTAAACTTGATACAAAAATACATGTATTACGTTCCTTTAGGTTTTATACAAATTAATGCTGTTATTTTGTTGTAGCTACAGATTTCCTAAATATTATTAATGTAATTCTTATCCTCCTCAGTACTATAAATGTCTATGTGGAGTAAATGTAAGTAAAATGGGGTTTCTTTTTTTGTTAAATTTGAAAAGTGTGCATACGTTTAATATGCTGCATGAAATAAAATGATTTTCTGAATTGAATTGATTTTCTGAATTCGCTACATATCTTTGACATTGCAAGTGTGTATAAAACAGCGCAGCATCCCAAGCATTGCAGTCTGCAAGGTTTTGTATGGAAAGTAAAAAGCTGATAAATAGGTGCTAATGATGCTGAGAACATTATTATGACTAGCCGCACACAGCCTTTGTATTGGTTTGATTGGAAACTGTAGTGCAAAGTCCACATATGGGACAAATGTAAGTAAGTAATATCATTTTTAAATAGCACCTGAAAAACGTAAAACCATTGAATTCAAAACAAGAATATAAACGAGCATAAATCAGTACAAAATGAGACAAATGAGTGTTTAATAATGTGTGCGGTAATGTCATTAAGCATTTATCGTGCACACGAGCGAAAACCTGTTAGACGAGTTGTTGCAACCAGCATTTACCTCGTGTGCGCCAGACATTTGCAATCAGTCGCTATTATAGCCAATGATTGTGGGTAGTGAAACACGTTTATTACGCTCGTTTGAATTCAGAAACAAGAAACTATAATCGCGATGAAATTGCAAGATACAAACAACTAGTAGACAAGAAACTGCATTACTTGACAATCAGAAAAAGTTTAACTTTAAATAAATCTTACAAATTAAAACTACTTTATCCATTAAAAATCCTGGAGGTTCAGCTACAGGTACTATCCCAACGCGTATTATCAACCTCAAGTAGTAATGTGTTAAAACGAAGGTTCATTTGCTAACGGATTATAAAACAAACAAGTGAAAGAAACTGATCACATTTGATGATAAATACAAACACCAACATTTAGCTCTTAATTTCAATGGCAAGATTAGTAGCATATTAGTCCTTTTAGGGAACAACTGTCACATGAAAAATTGTGCCTTGCAATGCTTGCTTGCAACCGTGTTGATTCAGTGTTACCAAAAGGGGAAGAAAAGAAAATTTTAAAGTATGTCCCAAAGAATTTTCCGTACTCACAAAGTTATATTATTCAGCATTACGCTAACCAGTTTGAAAGACTTGAGTAACCAGAAAAAATCTCGGTAATTTGAATATTAGCGCTACTGGTAAAATATCAGCGACTTAACTTCCCAGGGTGCACCACCAAAAAACACATGTTGATCTTGTTGACAACATAATGCTTAGTTAGTGAAATGTGTGCTATAAATGCTCTGATTATTTTGCAAACTTTACACAATATTACCTAAACTTGCTCCAATATATTATATTAAAATGGCAGCGCCTAACAGTCTTTGCACGAGTTTAAATTTTCACGTTTTATACAGCGTTACTGCTAATTCAAATTCTGTATGTAATAAACAATAAACAAATGTTCTAAGACAATTTTCTTAAGCTTTATTTACGAAACATGTTTTCTTGTGCTTTAATAAAATCAATTACATATAACAATATTATGCAAGTTTTCCACTAACTGTATATTCAAACAAACAAAATGGTTTTTAACAATAGTTAATACGACAATTAAGTTTCACATGCAATCACAAACCAATTACTATTGAATGATTAGAGAAAACTGCTGAGCTGTAATAAAATCTAAATGAATAAAGTCACAAACAAAACAAGTGACAGAAGTATAAAAAGAAAAATGATTAAAATTTTCAATAAATGATTTCATGGAGCAAAACACAGATACTTTACATCTCGACTACTGCAACAAAATGAAATTTGGTGTGACATAACACATCTCGACTACTGCAACAAAATGAAATTTGGTGTGACATAACACATCTCGACTACTGCAACAAAATGAAATTTGGTGTGACATAACACATACCGACTAAATGGCTAAATATAATAGTCGAACAATAATTTTAATTTTTTAATATAAAAATGTGCACGTGTAACAATTCACTCAACAATATGTTAAGATATTATGATAATAACATTGTAGTTAAATGCGCCACTTAAACTTTTTATAATCAACAAAACATATGATAAATTATTAGGTGACTATTAATACTTTTCAGTGATAGTATAATTGTAATACATGATCTATATGAAGAATTCCCTAGTCTCGTTTAATCGATCGTCGATCATCAAACTATCAAAATCTTCAAGCTAAATGATACACACTTGTAAAAACTGTGCTACACTATTGCCTCACTGTACATCAGGAAATTGTACAGATCAACAAAATTTTTATTACACACATTGGTCCTACTAAATGTGTATCTTGTTAACACATTTAGTAGGGCCAATGTATGTAATAAAAATTTTGCGTACTGTGCATATACGTATATTTTTTGTACGCAAGCAAACATTTAGTAAACTGCAAGTAAGTAAAAAATGACTCGCTTGTAAATATTTTATCTGCAATGAAACTTTGCGAAGTGCAAAAGCTGCTGTAAGCAACTCCCATATAAATCCTATATGAACTTCTATAAATGTAGCAAAAATAACATTAAATCACGTTTATCGATTGCTCATACAATATTACATATTCAAACAAGTCATCTAATTAGCTTCCATTGATGTAACGCAGTAATATCCAACTGATGCGCACAAGTAACATTACATTTCACATCGGTTTCCAAATCTGCCAGAAATTAAAAGATCTGCATCATGACTAAAATTACAATAAAAATTACTTGACCCCATAAAAAAATAAAATACTACAAGACGTATAGATCTACGCAACAGAAGATCTGTAATAAGAAAGTGCAGTTTCTTGCAATCACATTAATTTGGTAGGCAAGTCATGGACTAATTCAATCTGCGTCACTTCGAGAAGGAATCCCACTGACTAGAGTTTTGGCGGGGCGTGGTTATCATTCGCTGCTTAGCCAGAAACGACTGTCCCGCCCGGCTAAGTTTTTCGTCGACAGCTTTCCGATGAAGCTGCATTCCCAGTCCATACCAGGCGTTAACAACCAATTTTTCTTCTTGCTCCCTCAGTTGCTTTGCCTTCTCATATTCTTTACCTAAATGTTCTATAAGACGATTCTTCTCCTGCAACTGCTGCTTCAACGCTTCAACTTCAGGCGCACCGCCCGGGTTCTGCTTCGGATCTAACATTTTTATGACGCTACGAGCTTTGTCCAAGTACTTTCTGTACTTTTGTTCCTGCTCACTTATATCTTCCTCTAGCTTTCTATTCACAGCTTCAAGATTAGATATTTTTTCATCTTTGACTTTCACTTTGGTCTGCAGTTCTTCTATTACGTTGTTTTTATCTATTGTGCTGCCACCTGCACTACTCTGATTTTCTGCCAACGCATCCAATTGGCTTTGTAACTCCAAGTTTTTTTGGTTAGACAAACGGTGTTGCTTCTGCAGTTCTTCTATATGGACATGCGCATCATCTAACATGCTCTGCAATAATTGCGCCTTTTCGCTCGACGAACCGTCCGACACTTGAACCTTTAACATTTTATTCTGGTGCTCAAGACGCAGCAGCTTCTCCTTTACCTCTGGAGGAAGCAGATCTAACAACTGTGTTGAACCCGATGCATCTTCGCTAGGCAAGAAATTTGGAGACTCGTTTACAGCATCAACTTGGAAATGCTGGGAGAGCTTTAGTTCTTCGTTGGCTTCCTGGAGAGCATCTCTTGCCACAGTTATTCTTTCATTTTCTCTTTGAAGAGCAACCAATCTTTCCTGCAATCTTTTGTTATCAAAATCTAGCTTGTCTGCCCTCATGCTCTCTCCCGACAATTTGCTGTTCAATTCTTGAACCTGTTTCTTATACATGTCTGCTTGCGTTTTGAACGATTGAGCTTTGCGCAAGTCCTCTTCGAGATCAACTGTACTCTGAACGTAGCTAGTATTCTTTTCTTCGAGAAGTTTCATTTGCCTTTTGAGATCGCCCATTTCCTCTAGCTTTTTTCTAAGTGTTTCTATAGTAGCTTCATATTGAGCAACTTTCTCAGAAGTGTGACGAAGTATGTCGACTTCATCCTTCAATCCTCTCGCTGCTTCAACTTCTAGCACCAACTCTTCATTCTTCATTTGTATATCCATCAATTCTTTCTCTTGTTGTTCTACTCTGAAAGCATATTCAGTGCAAGTATTTTCCAATCGAAACACTTCATCCTGAAATTTTTCAACTTTTGTTTGTAGTTGCTCTTCACGTCGCCCCGAACTATGTTCATCCGGCTGGTGGCCATAATATTCCCTCTCTAGTGACAGCAGTTTCTGATTTTCCGTTAACAATGTGTCTCTGTCTTCTTCAACTGCCTTTACTTGAAGTTCCAACTCCTGACATCTTTGAAGTAGAGTCTCTTTGGTTTCCGTAATTTCTTGAAGAGCTTTCAGTGTTTCTTGAAGGTGCAGGTTGTCATCGCTAACACTCGCTGTGCGACTTTTCGATTCTGAGTCTGTCAGCTCCTGTATTGCTCTCATTAGCACTTGTTGTACTTCTTCGTCCATGTCCATTATCACTGCAATGTATTCTTCTCGGCGTTCACAGTTTACTGCACATCCTAGAATAAGCTGCAACAGCTTTCCTAATTCAGCAGCGTCGCCAAACTCAGCGATTAACTTAACATCTGGCGGTTCTATGAGATGGTTCACTTGCTTTCCCAAATACGTCTGATAAAATTCAGCAATGCCTTCAAGAACTTTCTTCAAATTACTGACCTTTATTCGCCAGTTACTCATGTCTATATCACGCTTTATCTTAGACATCCATTCTTCATTAAAATTATCAGGCGAAATCTGACACAAGACTTCGCCCATTACAACTCCATCACATATGTCCGAATCGACATCAAAATGCGTATCAACAGCAAATGTTTTCAACCATTTAAAAAGAATGCTACACAGATATTCACGATCCATGTTCGTCAGCGAGACAGTGCTAAGTGTGCAAATGCTAAAACATTCCAAATGCAACTAAAATTCAACTAAAATATCTAGGAAATAATCTACAAATTAAAAACTAAACGCTCTGATAGGCAGACTTCGTTAAGGATGTCAACACAGCAAAACTGCAAATCTTGCGTAAAACCGTTATCCGACTGTTTTGATTGCGGGCTACTGAAGATGCCTTTTTGCAACGAACCACGCTACCACCAAATCGAATTCGATTCGAACCTAAAATTATCAATTCGAATAATTCAGCAATTTAACCACATACATCCCTTATTGTTAAAACGTTTGAAACTTTAAACAATTAGCACAGTTTACCTGTTATTTCAGTGCACAATTTTTCAATAAATTATTAGTGATTTTACTGCAGAACAAAATCGAACAATATATATGCACTCTGTAAGACTGCTTTTTACTAGTGGTTTGAAAATCTTTTAAACTCAATTCGAATTCAATGTATACTGAAATTTGATTCAATTCGAATTCGGAGTTCATAAGCTAGATTCGATTCGAATTCGCTTTCAGATACAATGAGAATGATCACCCTGGCTGTCATGATTACTGCTGAAAAAATTTTGCTGATCAGAAAAGAATATATAATGCCACAAATACTTGAAGGCCTCACTGATCTTGCATATCCTTCACATCTTGAGGGTTATGATCACTTTGATCAGAGCAAATGTAGCTAAATAGGGTACAGATAAACGTGGCGTAGGAAAATGGCAGGTAAAATGACATGGTAAAAATGGAATAGGTAAAAATAGGACAGAGAAAATTACGTAAATGAAAAGCATGAAAAAAGGACAATGTACTACTTTGACGAAATAACTTCTATAATAAAACTAGAATATGCTGATGCAGTAGGAATTAAAAGCAGACCTCTGCAGAAGTGGGAACAATCCTAGACTTATTTGTCTGATTCTTTTGAGTAAAAGAGCACAAAGCAAAAATATACCTGCTGTTAGAATTGTATGAACCAGCTTTGGACAAAATAATTTTACTTATGTTCAATAAAAAAGCACTCCACCTTGTAGCCAAGCACTCTTTCCAAAGAGCTATAATTCTATAACTATAGTTATAGGTTCTCCAAAACCTCCACAAGTGCTTCACAGATAATCTTTGTACGTGGTGTTTATTTAAGTTTCACAAAAAATCCATTTTCTCAGTTTGCATGTGCCCACTACACCTGTCCAACTGTCTGCATAAAAATGCATCTGTCTTGCCTTCTACTCACCGTCTCCACAAAGTCTTGTGATAACTGTTCTCATTCATTACTCTTTGCTGTTGTTCTCTTAACAAAAGTTTACGTTACAATCCTGCTTTTTAATTTTTTGGTGCCTTTTCACTATGACCACTGTTTGATTTCGACCAATATGACATAATACCGCCAATATGTCACGATTTCCCCTTTTGCTGCAACTGAACACACATGCGCATATGGTATTATAAGAAGCAGTAGTAATATATCAACACCACAAAAATATTAAGGTTTTGGACTACGGAGGAAGAAGCGTTTCTCAACAGCATCTGGTTGCAGTAACAACGGATTATAGAGTTAACAATCACTGCTGGACAATTTCTGTCAAATCAAAAAACTGGTGTGGTGCAGGTGTACAGGCTGGCTTATTGATGATGGCAAACATGGACCGTTGCTGCTTGTGACTGTAGGTGCAGAATTAGTTTATAAACCATGAGGACTCTGTCGTTCTGTAGCGTATAATATAGTAAGCTTACTGATTTTTATTTTCTGTTCTTAAATCCGTAATCGGTGGTAAATTTTGTGTTTAGTAGTAGTAAATCTCCAGTCTGTTTTTTTACTTTAAATTTAATAGTTAACTCATTAAGAGACTTCGCAGACATCATTTGTAGGGAATAGCGTTGCTAGGTGATAGCAGCCTGCCGGGCCGGACAAAAACAATTTTAATTGTTGCAACCCCTGCTTTTGGAAACATGGTGGCCATCCACGTCTGTACCCATCTTATTACTTTGCATATTGAAAGTTCTTAAATGGCTAAAACCTCAATTTTAATGGTTACACTTTCATTTCATAACCTCCAAAATTAGGTAGTAAGAGATAGTTTAGTGTCGCTCTCAGATTTAAAATGCTCATTTCAGAATTGTATAAAGTTTGAAAGGCTTAACTGAATTATGAAGAAACGGAAAATCAATATTTTTCACATTTGACTACCTATTTAGAACTTGAAATGCACTGCACAAAAAATAGGTGCTACACCTGATCAGCACGTATTACCCACGGTCAGTCGTGATGTGCTGGCATCGGACAGTTTTTTGATACCATGCATTAATCCAGCAACAAAATTGAAACTTGAAGCGTAAAGTAAAAGTTTGCTGAGATTTTCAGTTTCCTATATCAACAGGAAACATTGGTTTCTTCACTTTTACAACCATGTGATACATATGCAAGTTTCCTGTCAAAATTAAACAAATCTTGATAGCTCTTAATTTTTTTTCAAGTTTATTTGTTTAAATACAAACTTCTTGATGCAAACACATTTGGGCAACGCTATTATCAGTAGTAATAATGAAGAGATTTTTTAAGTGCAGCAGCATGTTACTAATCTAACTCCTCATACAGAAAAATTCACTATTCACTATCAGCTTTAGCCGTCATTTTACATTAATTCCTATTAACAAATGAAATCCATTAATTCTTCCATCGAAATCAATTTAACTGTCTATTGAAGTCATAGAACTAGGACCACATGTATTGCTGGTCAAACTGTGTAGAATATTAATTATCAAGTTTTTTGAAGTGAAGCAAAAATGTGCCAAAGTTTTTGTCACAATATTACACGAAGAAAATAATGGAATCAATTGAAAATTATGTTATTACGCGAGTTACGTGTCACAGTAGACAGGAGAAAGTAACTGTTGCAAAAGCAGCAACATCATTACCATCACCAGCATCATTGACATTTTCATCGTCATCATCATTGGCATCATCATCATTGTCATCATGATCATCATCATCATGATCATCATCATCGTTGGCATCATCATCATTGTCATCATGAACATCATTATCATCATCATCATCTCTATCATCATCATTATCATCATTGCCATCGTCATTTTCATCACCGCCAACATTGTTCTCATCATCATCATCATTATTATTATTATTAATAATATTATTTTTATTATCATCATCATCGTCATCATCATTATTATTATTATTACCTTAATATTATTTAAAGCATTATTGAAATTCTGTGCCACCTAGGGCTTATAATTGCTTTAAAATGTACTTTAATTTTAATCACGAGCCCTTTACGTTTACAAACAGCAAGAATGTTGGGTTATTTGCTTAGACTATTTCGAAGATTTGGAAGTTTTAAATTAGTGAATTACAAAACTAAGTTCAAGAAAAAAAATTGTGTGCAAGCGCTTCTTGTGGTAGTTCTCCTAGCGGCTGATACAGTTTCTCAGTTTCCAGCAATCAACAATTTTTGTCTTTAATTTCCCCAGCTTCCTCTGCCGCTCTGTACGGTCAATATAGACATTTTCTTTAATGGAATTCCTGATACCATAATCCGGAGGATTCAGTCCCATTTTTTCCTCACAACAAATCTTTCTTGGTGCTTTATTTTCTCTGATGATGAACATTAGATATACTGATCCGTACTTTATTGTTTTACTACCATGTATTGAGTGTGCTATACGTCTTTTTTGTTGGCGATTTTTTTTTATATGAGTGACTGTTTTTTTAAATTGATAATTAGCTGACGTTGTACTGGTATTTAAATTTTTATTTTACAAAAGTTTTTCAGCCGCAACATGAAAACAGCTAAAAATTGTAACTTCCGCTGCTAAAATTTAGTGTTCTGTAGCATCATACATTGAAATTTCAACTTTGTAGAACACCTGCTCCAGTATTATTGTAGCCTAGACTTCGGTAGACTTTCTGTGCCACCCAGTATGAGTAGCATTATCGAGTAATGTACTATAGGTATGCATAAACCCAGAGAAAAATCAAGGAGGTATTTTACACAAAACACATAATATAATGGACACTTTGTGCTTTTTTACCATACTGGTATAAAAGTTACCTTGAAAGTATTTCGCTATGTAATAGTTAACATGTTGATCTAATCTAAGTTTCGCAAAGGTAACATTGTTTTCTCCTTTGCTCCTTAATTAGGCCTACCCATCATACGAAAAGAAAAGTCCTAAAATAATTTGATCTTTTCTATCCAACTTGCGTAGACATTTTGCAACACAACTGTGTAATTACTGTGGCCGTGCGAGTCAAATGTTGAAGCAATGACATGCATAAATTGCATCCGTGTCAAAACATGTTCTCACTGAACTTTGAATTCATAGACAAGTAGGGGCAGATTTTTGTAAATGTGGTATGTGTGCCGCTCAACTCTCTGTTTAAATATACACTGTGAGTAAATTTTGCTTAAGGGAGAAGAAAAGGGGTCCCTGAAGTAGGTTTCAGAAAAATCGCCTTAAAAATTATATTTTTTATAGCAATTTTATACATATATCGTACTTGCTTTGAAAGGATTTTTTGTTTCTTTTCATTTTAAATCTCCCGCAATATTGTTCCGACTGCGTCATTACATGACATCATATACGCACAACGTAAATCAGGGGAAGAAAAGGAAATTTAACCTGTCCCAAAAAACTTTCCATGCAAAGTTATATTACTGAGCACTTTTTAATCTTATTGACAAAATATAGTAATTTAAAATTTCACCTAGTGACGCGTGAGCTACAAACATTCTTCTTATTTTTTCAAACTTTACTCAGTGTTTTCTGAATTTGTTTCAAATGACTTATCGCCAAAATGGCTGCATCTAATAGTCATTGCTGGAGATTAAATTTGCATGTTTTATACAGCTTTACTGCCGCCGCAAGCCCTGAATGCAAAAAGCATTATGTAAATGGTATCAAATTTCAAGACGAATTTCAAGAAGAGCCTAAATTCAATAGTGCTAATAATCAAAATGTTCTGCTTGTGAGCCTAGCTAGTGATGACATCACAACTAAGCATAATTTTCAACAACACAAATATTTGACAAATTGCAAAATAATATAAATTGCAAATTATACTATAATGTTCTCCTCTTATTCTTAGCTTCTTTATGTAAGTTAAATTGTCTTTTGAAATTAATTTCGCCTGCACCTTCCTGCTGCTTTATATATTATAATACAGCTAGGCTTTAGCTGTTTTAAATTTCCTCACCCCGGAGTTATTTTTAGCTTGCGACTGTAGTTCTATTTACCCAAGGACCAACGATTGCTTATACCTGTTTGCTAAAGAATTTACATTTACTCATAGTTGGCTGAATGTTTTCGTTTTCATCTATTTATAGCAATAAGGGTTTGCGCATGCGCAGAAAGAAAGTAAAAACTTGGCGGTCTAGACTTGGGAGAGCTGGTACCGTTTTTTTAGAAAGAGCGTGACACAGTGATTGAAATTAAACGTTAGAAATGGTTGGAATTGGGTTACGTTGGGTCTGTAGGTTTCAGTGCGTTTTAGCATTAATTTGTATGTTATATGTTTATCATTATTTTGAATAGTCTACTAGTGTTTGCACGCGTAGGTTGTCCCAATATGTATATAATCACGTCAGCTACTTATAGGCTAGCAAAATATCTAAAAACCAGTTTCTTATAATTTTATATGTTTATGCTTATTACATATAACTATAAAATTTGTACGGAATAAACTGCAACAGTATCACATTGTTGTGAATATTTTTTTACACTGAAATTGAACACTGTTGTTCCTTCTATAAATTTCCAACTTTACTCATTGCTTGATGGTATTTACTCACTGGGTTCAGGCAAAAAAAATCTCAGACTTTTTTGAATCAAGCTTAAGCTTTGTTTACGTTTTATTGACGTTGAAAAGCTCCCTATTATGTAACAAATTCAGCAAGTTCTCCGAAATGCCAAGAACTCCCACCGATTTTCGAAATCTCTGATCTTTACTGAAGACCAGCCCACCTGCTGGTCTAGTCAGTTAATATCAATTTGCAAGATCTTACACCTGTCTACCTGAGTAACAAATTTATCTGTCTTAAGAATGCTCCAGCAGATCTGCAACAAATAATTCAGTTCAATTCAATTTAGTTATTAACTCCGCATGAATTATCAACATACAGTATTAGAAACACATGTAATATTTTGAAGCAAGGGAGAAGGACAGCGAAGAACTCGTAGGTTATCTAGTCCGGCACCCTTAAATAGCCAGGATTAAGTAAAATTAATTTTGGCACCATTCTCAATTTAAATTTGAATTCTGTTGACGTGTGTAATTGGCAATTAAATGATGGGAAACGTAATACTGTAGAACATTATAATTTAAATAACCAAAAATTTACAATTCTAAACTACTGTGAATCAGGCGAATCAAACAAAATAAAAATAACTGAAAATTTTAACACAAAAGAAAATGCATAATTTGAGCATTAACTTCAAAATCTGACAAAAAACAATAAACAGTAGAATGATCAACCAAAGATGTCGAGAAAAAGAATATAATAAATTAAACCAAAGAAAAACAAGCTAAATATAAATCATACAAGAACAAAAAAAACAAGCAAATACGAAAAAGCAAAACTGACATGATGTAATAATAAGATCAATGACTGAAGTTGTTGAGAAAAAGAATATAATAAATTAAATCATCGAAAACTAAGTCAACTGTAAATAAGACAGAATGAAATCGAAATATAGCCAAAAATTAAACAGAAACTTAAGGTGTCGTAACAATGAACTAAATGTGAAGAAACACTAATGAAATGAATTCGAAAGAACTCAGGTAAAGTCACATCACGTTCTCCCAGGTAAAGTCACATCACATTCTCCTCCTTGATTTACACACAGAAGCAGGGAATGAGAATTATGACGGAAAGCAGCTAAGTAATGGTAAAATCTGCTGTGTTAAAGGAAAACAGCATCAGTTTTCATATTCTGCCTCATTTTCGAGTACAGTAAAAATTGTGCATTTTAAGACCCATAATTATAATTGTATTGACATTACCTATAGTAATGCGAAAGCATTTCTGATAATTAAATAATAGGTTGAAGACTTAATTAACGGTAAGTGAGCTCAACTAGTGATGACATCACAACTGAACATGATTATGAACAGCACAAACATTTTGTGAGTGATTTGCACATGAAAACAAAGTAACTCGCCGAGATGTTCACACTAGCTATTAAATCAGATTTTAGAGTAACTGCAGGAGAGTTTACAATTTCTTGCCAACAGTAAATCACGAGGCAGTTCACACTTGCAAGTTTGCTGTCAGAGAGAAGACTCATGAGAGTAACTTGCCGAGGCGTTCACACTAGACATTAAATCAGATTTTAGAGTAACTATAGGAGAGTTTACAATTTCTTGCCAACAGTAAGTCACGAGGCAGTTCACACTTGCAAGTTTGCTGTCAGAGAGAAGACTCATGAGAGTAACTCGCCGAGGCGTTCACACTAGACATTAAATCAGATTTTAGAGTAACTATAAGAGAGTTTACAATTTCTTGCCAACAGTAAGTCACGAGGCAGTTCACACTTGCGAGTTTGCTGTCAGAGAGAGGACTCACGACAGAAAACTCGCTAGTCTCAATGCTCCGTTTTAAACGCAATGAAAGGGCGACACTTGAAGAAGTAAACAAACTCTCACGTAAATCTTCTGCAATAATAGCAGTAATTTTTTGTCTTTTTGCAGGGTTAGATAAATAGCATGGCAGCCATTGGTGCAGCCAGTGCAGGGGGCGCTGTTGCCGTTTCTTACCAAGTCGACCCCGATGAGCCTAGAGCTGTCAACATCACGATTCACGACAGCCCGTCTAAACCGAAAAAGAAAGGGGCAAATTTTCTCAAATCGGGCAGCAATTGTAAAAAGGACGGAGCTACTCTGCTTAAGCCGAGCAGTAAGAGCCGAAGGAGGTGGATTCCCATCCTGTTTGACCGAGCCTCGGGAAGTTGGTGGAATCCGAAGTTTGACTCGCAGATCCTGGAGGATCAGCACTGGATAAGCGCATTTCCCCAGGAAAAGCGAAGGTTCAGATATGCGTTGTTCTACGTGATCCTGTCCGCCGTGGCTTGGTGTATATTCTTTGGTGTCACATCGGACCACGACAAAGGTGATACTCAATGGATCTTTATCGTCGTCGGGTCCAGCGTTCTAGCTTTCGTCAGCGTCGCTATTCTCATGTTCACGTACAACAGCCGGTACTGTAAGAACTACCTGTACACGTCGTTGTTCATGACATTCCTACTATGTATATTATCCCTAGGCATTCGCGTACCGAGCAGCGCTGCGTTTGAAAACGAGAACAATTTAACTGTAATATCATCAGTTGGCGGCTTTACGATCATGGTAGAAATATTGTTGCTGATGTATACCGTGTTTCCGATGCCGCTACATTTCTGCGTGATTACAGGTTTGTTGTACTCCATTGTTTCGGAGATTTTAAGCGGCTACTTATACAGTGACTATACAGGAAAGCTTATTATTTGTAACATCCTTTTACATTTGTGCATTCACATTATTGGCATTCACATATTTATCATGTCACAAGTACGGACTCGTAGCACATTTTGGAAGGTGTGCCAGTCTATAATTGCTCGGCGGGACCTGGCAATTGAGCACCAACTTAAGGAAAAGATGATTCACTCCGTCATGCCGCCTAAAGTGGCGGACGATTTGATGAAAACTAACGACGACGCCATTATTGTAGAGGTGGGCAAGAGAAGACCGTCTTCTCCGCGTAACAATAAGATTTCCAAACCCTCTAAACCCCAGTTAGCATTCCGACCATTCAATATGATTCGAATGGAACACGTCAGCATTCTGTTTGCAGATATCGTTGGCTTTACAAAAATGAGCTCCACGAAGGAAGCAGATGTTCTCGTTGGTCTACTAAACGACCTCTTTGGACGGTTTGACAAACTGTGCGAAGCGTCCGGATGCGAAAAGATATCGACGTTGGGCGATTGTTATTACTGCGTGTCTGGATGTCCCGAGCCCCGAGCCGATCACGCCAAATGTGCTGTGGAAATGGGACTGGCAATGATACGGGCCATCAAAGAATTCGACGAAGATAACAACGAGGAAGTTAACATGAGGGTGGGTGTGCACACTGGCACTGTACTCTGTGGCATCGTTGGGACCCGCCGTTTCAAGTTTGATGTGTGGTCCAACGATGTGACGTTTGCGAATATGATGGAGTCTACAGGTAAGCCTGGCCGGGTACATGTCAGCGAGGTCACACGGAAGTTCTTGGATGGCATGTATGAAACGGAGTCCGGAGAGTCGCAGGATGGTAAGTTTACTTTCATTTACACTGTTCAGATATTTATAACTTTTTAGCTAGAATAATAATGATTGGTTAGGCGTGTGTAGCAGTAATGTACCAATCACAAATGTATGCAGTATGACATTTTAATCTGATGAGCTAGCACTTTCCTAGTAATCTTAAAACCTGCCTTGTTATTTATACAGTTTTGAAGCCCATGAATCTTCTAACTGCAGTGCTATAATATATGATAGGGGCTAAAATGTGCATATAGCCTGAGTGATCCATCTTCTATAAATCATCTGAGTGATACATCTTGTATAAATCACTTGAGTGATCCATCTTGTATAAATCACTTGAGTGATCCATCTTGTATAAATCACTTGAGTGATCCATCTTGTACTTGAGTGATCCATCTTGTATAAATCACTTGAGTGATCCATCTTGTATAAATCACTTGAGTGATCCATCTTGTATAAATCACTTGAGTGATCCATCTTGTATAAATCACTTGAGTGATCCATCTTCTATAAATCACTTGAGTGATCCATCTTCTATAAATCACTTGAGTGATCCGTCTTCTATAAATCTCTTGAGTGATCCATCTTGTATAAATCACTTGAGTAATCCTTCTTGTATAAATCACTTGAGTGACCATTACGTATCTTTCAGAGACACAAAAAGCTGTTACTAAGTTGTTTTCCCGGAAACTTTGCTTTCCTTATTCAGCGTAGCAAGTTCCTGTAGTGAGTTTCCCCTTTGACAGCTAATTTGCAAGTGTGAACTGCTTTGCGAATTACTGTGTATAAGTTATCTTTGGCAGTTGCTGCGAGTTGATGTCCTGCAAGTTACTGCAGTTCACACTACCGCTAGTGTGAACGCCTCGGCAAGTTACTCTCTACACTTCTCTCAGCGAATAGAAAAGCGTGTGTCACCTCGTGCTGTAATACTGCCGGAGAGTAACTCATAGCAAGTTTTAGTCTCTAGTCTGAACCCGCAAGTTACTTGGTGTGTTCACTTAGCAAGAAGACTTGCTAGTCTGAACGCAGTTTGCGAGTTACTTATAGAGTTAACTTAGCCAGAAAACTTGCTGTTGCAGTTACCGTCTGACCATTTAATGATAAAAATCATTATCATTATATCATCATTATCATTAATGACAGAAATCAATATATACATATATATATATATGTATATGTATATATATATATATACTTATATATATATAAGTTGTGCAAATACATATAACATTTTTAAACTCCACGGTTTTGGGATTATTTGAGGATCTTTAAGGATACATGCAGCCAGGAGTCTCCACTTTATTTATTTACTCGTAACAGACTTTTGTTGATTCTCCTGGAGCTCAAAGTTTATTGAAACTTAGAAATTTTCTCTGTCAGCTCTTTGAAGGTGGCTTCAAAAACTCTTACACGTAATTGTAGAATTTAAATAAAATGGCGATAACAATGTAATTTTAGAATTTAAATAAAATTGCGATAACAATGTAATTTTAGAATTTAAATAAAATGGCGATAACAATGTAATTTTAGAATCTAAATAAAATGGTGGTAACAATGTAATTTTAGAATTTAAATAAAATGGTGATAACAATGTAATTTTAGAATCTAAATAAAATGGTGGTAACAATGTAATTTTAGAATTTAAATAAAATAGTGGTAACAACGTAATTTTAAAAACTATGTATCTTTGAAAAAGTAGTTCTGTACTAAGGTGGGAGCTCGAAATTTGTAAAGTGGTGTAAGAATATTAAATTTTAATGATTTTTTGTCAAAGTTTATGATGTTACCATGGTGCTATTTTTTATATTGGAAGGCATATGCTTAGCAGTTTGAATAAAAATGTGCAGATGAATTTGTTTCTCCCTTTTCATTAGTGTATTAAAAAATAGAACAAATCCACTTTTAAGGTTCATTTCAAGAAAGTTCAGAATTTCTATTATAAACTAACCAGATTTGATAGTTTAGATTTTGGAACCCTGAGAAGTTGAGTTTTCACATTTTATTCATAAATCTGACCTGAAATCTTCTTCTTCTTCTTCTTCTTCTGCCCAGCTTTTCCCTATGCGGGGTCGCCGTTGTGAATGAGTCTTCTCCACACATTCCTGTTGTTGACCATCTCTTCATTTATGTCCTTCCTTCCCACATGATCTTCACCGACTCTTCTTTTCAGGTGTCCATACCATCGCAATCTTGCGAGGCTTCCACTACTTTTACTGTTCCTCTGATATTATTATTTCTAATTTTATCTCTTCTTGTTATTCCCACCATTCATCTCAACATCCTCATCTCCACCACACCCATTTTCTTCTCTTCGGTCTTCTTTAGAGAAACTGCTTCCAGCCCATAGATTAGAGCGGGTCTGACCACTTCTTCGTGGACTTTCCCTTTAAGTCTCACCGACTCATTCATAGAAGGCTTTGGCGCAGTTTTTACAGGCGGATGCCCTTCCTGACCCTAACCCTCCCTATTTATCCGGGCTTGGGACCGGCACTGAGTTGGGCTGGCTTGCCCCCCCCCCCAGTGGCTAGGTTAAATCTGACCTGAAATCATATACTTTAATTTGCCACCCTGTGAATTTCGTAAATGAGTTTGGTTATTCACCGGACATGACTTTGGGTCATATTAGGGGAGAGTGAACAGTTATCGACCAAGCGATGTAGAAAGAATATGGTGGGGTTATTTATTCTGAGCACACTTTTATAAATTAAAATTAATCTCTTGACAAATCATGGCAGCATTTGTCATTCGGTCGTAAGTCACGGTTGCGCTGAGTCGCCAAAAATGACCCGTCTTCAATTCCATTACAAGTCAACATAGTCAGCCCCGCAATATGGATTTGCTTGGTAAGACGCGCGCTGGACAAATTTAATGATCGATGCCTCTCACGCTTAATTACACTGCTGACTGTAGTTAATCCATCAAACATTTAACTGTTTCTCTGAGAAGAAAAAGCGTAGCGGACAACTACAGGGGACACGTTGACCTGCATGCTGTAACTGTGGGTGAGCATCGAACCTGTTCGAATCGAGGTTTTTTTAGTTCGAATTTGATTCGAATCTGAAATTGTGTAGATTCGAATAATTCGCCGCTTCAACTATACGTATGCCCCCCTTTATGATTAAAACAATCGAAACAGCGTGTAAGTAGCAGAATTTAGCTGCAATTTCTGTGCAGAATTTTTATACAAATTATTAGTGTTTGATTCGGATTCAAAATCTCGAAATTCGATTCAATTCGCTTTCTTTCAGAGGGCGCTCTCCTCTAGCTGTCTGCCAGCAACCAGTTATAAACCAAGCAGACTTCTAACTGTACGAAGGTGCAATTTGCTTTATTTGTACGTGTAAGATTGATTAATGAATTTGCTCAAAGGTGAACGAGTCACAGTGCGATGTTTAATCCTCACAACCGACACACCCTATAAGGACATTTCAACTTTTTATTTACTCTTCCTCGCAGACTGTATATACGACCTTTTCATGGGCCTTACGTACTGTAGCTAATTCGATACGCTTTTTCCTTGTAATTAATGCAAATGTAATTTCAAATTATGAATGCATTTATAATCGATGGTTGTAATCAGTTGTGTCATGCACTTTACTGGATAACTTAATATTTTTCTTCGCCGCATTAAAAGCACTTATATTATGCAAATTCTTCGCGTAATTTCTATGAGACATTCTCACGAAAATTTACCATGTAACGTTGTATCGACGCAGGGCGCAATACGGTGGGATAAATCCTTTGAAAAATCACTGAATTTCGTCTCTCGGTATCGGGTTTCAACCGACGAAGCTGATTGATCAACGTCTGTCTTTCCTCCATTATTAAATACAAACGCAACTGCGCTGAATTATTTAAAATGATGGCTTAAAACTTTTGCTCTGCAAATCCCGGGATTCGTTCGCAAATTCAGTTCGATCCATTCTGCTAGTCAGCAAGCAAATTACTGGCTTTTGTGTTCAGATAACTGTGCAGCCGGTTTTGAGTTTCATTCCCTCTCCGTGCATTCATTGTTTTAAATGTCAAATGCCAATTAAACTGTTCGGATGCCAAACGTCTTCTCTTTTTTATTCATTACCTTCTCTTTTCTATTCATTGCCTTCTCTTTTCTATTCATTACCGCTGTTGAAATTTTTCCGGTGATTGGAATATCCGTCGCTTGCCATTTGTGACTTCGGAGTTCGGAGCACACGAGATTCGATTACGCCAATTTTATTAAAGTATTTGTGAGAGATTTTGGGGATTTATCAAAGCAAAATTTCATCAGATTCTGCTGGGAAACGTTAAATTAACTGTATGCGTAGTACAGTGTCGTGGTAATGGCGGTCGGTAAATTATAATTACTTCGGAAATTGTTTTGCAAATTTTTCAGAATTAGGATACTGTCGTCCGCATGAAGTAGTTGAGGCTGCAAAAAATATACAATAGATGCTAATAAAGAAAGGGTGAAGGTCATGAAAAAGTCTGAATGGAAGAAAGAAATAAAGAATAAGATTGAATGTTGTATGAAGAATGAATGTGCACAAAAATGCAGGAGCAGCACTAAATTAAGATTTTTAAGGCATACCGAGTGGAAACGACAAAATTACATAGACACATGCAAGCCAGAAGAGGTTAAAGATATATTGAAAATAAGACTGAATATGATTAAAGTTAAAGGGAACTACAAGAATGAGTTTAAGGATCAGTTATTATGCCCAGTGTGTGGGGAAGATGATGATACTACTGAACATATGCTTATACAGATTAGAATGGAAAAAAAATTTGAACTCAAATATATTAATGAACAGTGAAAAGGAAGGATTGCTAGAAATTTGAAATCTAGTGAACGAATGCATGGAATACAGGATAAAGACAAATAAAGACATTAAACTTGGAAAAGACAACTAAAAGATCAGCGTTATAGAAGAATAGACTTTGCACCCTATAAAGGTGCCCGCCTCTGATAGGTGGAGAGAGTCGAGTATCGCAATCGCAATGAGATCCAATAATTTTTATCTGTTTAGACTGATCATCTTGTATAATGTTATCTACATTTACAACAATGTGCATTAGTATGCGATCAATTTCGCTTCAGTTGATGTTAGCCGACGTTAAATTATTAGCTGTGTTGAAGAAGTTCGTATCTAGAGAAAATGTTAACAAAAATTCCAAGTAACTTCTTTAAATTCTTTATGTTGTAAATCTTTTGTTTTTTATACGTGATATTCATTTTCGCTAGTGTTACATGTGTGGCTTCACGTAGATATAAAAATTTGCTCATAAAAGCTAGTTAATGAAGCCAAACAATGGGAGAATGCACAGTGCATGCAAACCCTCATAATCCTTGAGAAAATCAGCTCCATTCATTAAAGATTCATTACTGTGACTTTACTGCGCTCTAATGGCAGTTTCTCACTAGCGAGTTTTCTGCCTGTTAGCAAACGCGTTAGTGTGAACTGCTTTGGCAAGTGTTACTGTTGGTAAAAATTGCAAGCTCAACAGTTACTGCTAGTTGATTTACTGTCTAGTCAAGTGTGAACACCTCTGTGAGTTACTCATCTATTGTGAATGCCTCGGCGAGTTACTCGTCTAGTGTGAACGCCCCGGTGAGTTACTGTCGGTAAAAATTGCAAGCTCAACAGTTGCCGAGTTCCTCGTCTAGTGCGAATGCCTCGGCGAGTTACTCATCTATTGTGAATGCCTCGGCGAGTTACTCGTCTAGTGTAAACGCCTCGGCGAGTTACTCGTCTAGTTTGAACGCCTCGGCGAGTTACTCGTCGAGTGTAAACGCCTCGGCGAGTTACTCGTCTAGTGTAAACGTCTCGGCGAGTTACTGTCAAAAGTCAGTGAACAGAGAAGTGAATGTCAGCTCGCATTTACTGTCGGAGAGTAAATCCCAGCAAGTTTAGCTCTCTAGCCTCAACACGCTTGCCAGTTACTTAACGAGTTACTTGGCTAGAAAACTCGCTATTTGAACGCGCCGTATCAAGATGTCACCGTGTCAAATGAATGCCAACCTTTATGATGTCTAGTATAAAAAATCGAAATATATCTGATGTATCTACGTAATGTAATAGGGTACATGAAATTGAATGAATCACAGTTGCTGAATTTAGCAAGTTTACAAATTTGTATGTAAAAATTTGTATTTCTAGATAGTTGCAGTGCAAATTTTGTGTAGGTCGAATTTTGAAGCCCTTTGTGTTTAGACTTTCACTGATAAGTTTGAACTACATTTCAAACTTTAATCTGGTTCTTGTATTATCAAATCAAAGTATATGTAGCCACCATTATCTTCAAAAACCGATATACTACATTGTTATGAAATATGCATCATATATCTGGTTCAGTTTTGCATTTTCTAAGTAGCAATTACAAATTTGTTCAATAAAATTAACGAGCCGATCGCTGTTGCAAAGAGCAGTTCAGTTACATTATCGAAATTAAACCAAAAGCATCAGTAGCGTGAGATTCCACTTCTTTTAGGTTTGCCAGAGATATACAAGTGTGATACACGTGACTGTGATACAAGTGTGATACACGTGACTGTGATACAAGTGTGATACACGTGACTGTGAAAGTCAAACTTTATGTGCAGTGCTACTGTACAATATTCAGTGCGATACACAAAAACGTACAAATTTTTAGTTTCAAATTCATATTTCAAGTTTACCGCTGTGCTCACGCATGAGCTGTCGATCGTGTGCACTACGTCACAACTGAACACCTCTGAACTGAGAGGTATAGCATCTGTTTTTTGTGCAACGCGTTTCTGAAATGCCTATCTAACTAGTGAATTATGAAATGTAACAGCGAAGATCTAACCGCATAATTACTATTCTGTGGTCATTATTATTTCATGTAAGTCACTCTTAGTATGTTGCTCTTCAACATTTTATGGGGTAGATTGTTTTGAGCTGTAGTTTAAGATGGGGTCCGGTTTAGACACCTTTTTATTGTGTAAATTCGATCTTTTAATCCCACAGACATACAAAAGCAATGCTGAATTAGAAAGTTTGAAAAATTTACTTAGGAAAAAACTTTACTAAGCCTTACTTAGGAAAAAACCGTTTATCTGTTTGAAAAACTTATGTAATGGGAAACTCTGATATTTGCGCCTCTTGGTAAAACTCACTGCATCGCCATCCCAGTGTGCAACACTGGCTCACCAAAACACATTATTGATCTCATTGAAAATAAAGTCATTTATACTTTTGCTTAGCTAGTGAAGAGCGTGCTGCGAATGGTCTAATGGCGGGAGTTTATACATTTTTACAGGTTTTATACAGCATTACTACTATCGCAAGCCCGCTATGCATGGCTGAGTGTTAAACTCTTCTGGGTTGACAATGTCATGTATATTTTATGCTTGGAAGCACTGAAATTGTAGTTAATAGTTGAATTCTTGAGCCGGGTTTCACGGGCAAATCTTGTTCATTTTCTGTCACCAGGGATATTGGCTGCCACAAGCAGCTGAGGCATTTGCATATAGCACAAGTGCTTCAGTATAATAATTATGCGCAGCACTTGATATGCAAATGAGCTCTTCTTGCTTTCCTAGAAGTGATTGTGGCTTTGCCTTGTCCGCTAAATATTCAAAAATGTCTCGTGGCTGTAGCTGGTTAATTACACTGAATACTAGATGTACCAACATATAAAATGAATGGTTAGTATTCCCGTTTACATCAAGTGGTTTATCCAATGAGGCAACTGTACAACGTGTATCGTCTAACACGCTCTCCTTGTACAAAGCGTTAACTACATGCCCATTGTATCGTCTAACATGTGTTCCTTGTACAACGTGTTGACTACACGCCCCTTGTATCGTCTAACATGTGTTCCTTGTACAACGTGTTGACAACACGCCCCTTGTATCGTCTAACATGTGTTCCTTGTACAACGCGTTAACAACACGCCCCTTGTATCGTCTAACATGTGTTCCTTGTACAACGTGTTGACAACGTACATCTTTTATTGTATAATGTATATTCCTTGTACAACATGTATTGGCAGCATGTCCCTTGTATCGTAAAACGTATATTTGTTGTACAACCAACATCTGTTAACAAGGTGCCACTTATATTGTATGATGTATATATATATTCCTTGTACCTTGTATATGGTACAATATGGTATAAGATACATTCCTTGTACAACATCTGTTAACAAGACTCCCATTGTATCGTCTAACGTATATTCCTTGTACAACATAGTGAGACTTAAGTAAATTTTAATCAAATCTAATCCAGGCTTGTACACACTTATAGGATGGCTTAAGTTATAAAAGCAGTTCGTAAAAACAGCCCATATAAGGAAGTATTTTGAACGACAGTTTACATTTTAGTCTGAGCTTCTCCACATCTACACTCTGTGAAATACCTGCCAGGCAGGTTCAGGCAGCAAGATTTTTTATAGGCTTAGATGTCATAATGAACTGGTAGACCATTCTTTTGTGAATCGATATTGTACAAGCATCTAATAGGCAGTGAGATATCTGAGATTCTTTACGACCACCTGTATTACCTTCAAAGGCGAAAACTTGGACTTTATTTTGGCAGTTATGTTGTTATTTCAATATTCCTTGATACAAAGTTCATTATCATATCCTTAAAATAGACTCTTCCGATTTATAAGTTCTTTTGTGGTAGTGCACAGGTATGCTCAGTAATCGGATTGTATTATAGCAGTTTTGGGAATGCACAGGTGAGCTCAGTAATCGGATTGTATTGTAGCAGGTGTATTAGCTGATTACCTGATCTAGTTGCCCAGTATACATGCATGTGTGCAAAAAACGACTGACCTACATTTAGGTAGATGCGACAGCAGTGCAACTTAGACGCTCAGTACACCTTCAATTGAATTGTTTATTTTGAAGGTCATTCAAAACTGGAGAGACAACATGGAACACAGCTAGGAAGAATACCTATCTTCATATTGAAACTGTGTGCAGATACCTACCTTCATATTCAAACTGTCTGCAGATACCTATCTTCATATTGAAACTGTCTGCAGATACCTAGCTTCATATTGAAACTGTCTGCAGATACCTGTCTTCATATTGAAACTGTCTGCAGATACCTACCTTCATATTGAAACTGTCTGCAGATACCTACCTTCATATTGAAACTGTCTGCAGATACCTATCTTCATATTGAAACTGTCTGCAGATACCTATCTTCATATTGAAACTGTCTGCAGATACCTATCTTCATATTGAAACTGTCTGCAGATACCTATCTTCATATTGAAACTGTCTGCAGATACCTATCTTCATATTGAAACTGTCTGCAGATACCTATCCTCATATTGAAACTGTCTGCAGATACCTACCTTCATATTGAAACTGTCTGCAGATACCTACCTTCATATTGAAACTGTCTGCAGATACCTACCTTCATATTGAAACTGTCTGCAGATACCTGTCTTCATATTGAAACTGTCTGCAGATACCTACCTTCATATTGAAACTGTCTGCAGATACCTGTCTTCATATTGAAACTGTCTGCAGATACCTATCTTCATATTGAAACTGTCTGCAGATACCTATCCTCATATTGAAACTGTCTGCAGATACCTACCTTCATATTGAAACTGTCTGCAGATACCTACCTTCATATTGAAACTGTCTGCAGATACCTATCTTCATATTGAAACTGTCTGCAGATACCTATCTTCATATTGAAACTGTCTGCAGATACCTATCTTCATATTGAAACTGTCTGCAGATACCTATCTTCATATTGAAACTGTCTGCAGATACCTACCTTCATATTGAAACTGTCTGCAGATACCTATGTTCATATTGAAACTGTCTGCAGATACCTGTCTTCATATTGAAACTGTCTGCAGATACCTATCCTCATATTGAAACTGTCTGCAGATACCTATCCTGATATTGAAACTGTCTGCAGATACCTATCTTCATATTGAAACTGTCTGCAGATACCTATCTTCATATTGAAACTGTCTGCAGATACCTATCTTCATATTGAAACTGTCTGCAGATACCTATGTTCATATTGAAACTGTCTGCAGATACCTATCGTCATATTGAAACTGTCTGCAGATACCTATCTTCATATTGAAACTGTCTGCAGATACCTATCCTCATATTGAAACTGTCTGCAGATACCTATCTTCATATTGAAACTGTCTGCAGATACCTATCTTCATATTGAAACTGTCTGCAGATACCTACCTTCATATTGAAACTGTCTGCAGATACCTATCCTCATATTGAAACTGTCTGCAGATACCTATCTTCATATTGAAACTGTCTGCAGATACCTATCCTCATATTGAAACTGTCTGCAGATACCTATCTTCATATTGAAACTGTCTGCAGATACCTATCCTCATATTGAAACTGTCTGCAGATACCTACCTTCATATTGAAACTGTCTGCAGATACCTGTCTTCATATTGAAACTGTCTGCAGATACCTATCCTCATATTGAAACTGTCTGCAGATACCTATCTTCATATTGAAACTGTCTGCAGATACCTATCCTCATATTGAAACTGTCTGCAGATACCTATCCTCATATTGAAACTGTCTGCAGATACCTATCTTCATATTGAAACTGTCTGCAGATACCTATCTTCATATTGAAACTGTCTGCAGATACCTACCTTCATATTGAAACTGTCTGCAGATACCTATCTTCATATTGAAACTGTCTGCAGATACCTATCTTCATATTGAAACTGTCTGCAGATGCCTGTCTTCATATTGAAACTGTCTGCAGATACCTATCTTCATATTGAAACTGTCTGCAGATACCTATCCTCATATTGAAACTGTCTGCAGATACCTACCTTCATATTGAAACTGTCTGCAGATACCTATCCTCATATTGAAACTGTCTGCAGATACCTATCTTCATATTGAAACTGTCTGCAGATACCTATCTTCATATTGAAACTGTCTGCAGATACCTATCCTCATATTGAAACTGTCTGCAGATACCTATCTTCATATTGAAACTGTCTGCAGATACCTATCTTCATATTGAAACTGTCTGCAGATACCTATCTTCATATTGAAACTGTCTGCAGATACCTGTCTTCATATTGAAACTGTCTGCAGATACCTGTCTTCATATTGAAACTGTCTGCAGATACCTACCTTCATATTGAAACTGTTGAAATCGCAATCTGATCCGTTACACTATCACATTGCTCATGTACCATTGTTTCAGCCTACCATTGTTTCTTTCCTAATTGGAACGTTTTCTTTCTCTAGTAATTGTAAGCCTAGTTAGTATTATTCGTAGAAGCCATGCTACCGTCATAGAAACCAATTCACCTATCCCCCTTGAAAGTGATGTCTGTTGAAGTGTTTCTGCATCAGTGTAAAGACGCAATCACCTCATTGTCCCTGGATGCTATCATGTTGCACATTGTTATATTCACGCTAGCTTACATCATTTAGGCACAGTAGTTATCTTTTATTCACACGATGAATGCATCTCGTAAGTGAACTGTGTACTTGACATTTTTGCTGTCTTTGTAATCAGCACGGTTGCTTGTAATGCCTTGTATATACTGAGCGTGAATGCAGCATTTCTATTGAATATAGCAGCTTTCGGGGAGTCGCGACAGCATTGCCACTTCGGTGGTGGCCACTTTCTGCATTAGACGATTTATAAAAATTGATTTAATTGAAGGCAAATCTTTGCAGTCACGTTTGCATGCGCAAAAAGATTTGAGCATTTATTTTCAAATGCCAGTGAGACGCTTCTAGAATTTTATCATGTTGCAAGTAAAAACAATAAAAAGACCCAAATCCACGCAACTAATTACAGTAAATATGATTTAGCACGGCAAAACGACACCTGCCTCTCTAATTAGGAAATAGCAAATGCTGCAGTTTAATATCGTTTTGTTTAAAGGATCTGTGATGGCTTCATTTCAAGTAAAACATTTGAAATTAAAGGAACTGGCAGTGCATTACAGGTTTAGCCACGTAGCACGCGTGCTATAAGCCAGGGGTGTGCAAATTGCGGCCCGCGGGCCACTTGGGGCCTGCCGAGAGAATTTGTGCGGCCCGCAAAGAGATTTGTCAACCTAATGAAAGTGCGGCCCGGGTGATTAATTAAGTGTATCCAGCTGAAGTCCGTGCCACGATCCCAAAGATAGTGCAGGTAGTTTTTTCTACTAGATCGGATGCCATTAACCCTTACAAGACGGTTGTAGCTTAATGTCACTGTACTACACAGACTGCGTGATACACATTACTAAT
This sequence comes from Tubiluchus corallicola, assembly GCA_030141605.1. Classification (NCBI taxonomy): domain Eukaryota; kingdom Metazoa; phylum Priapulida; class Priapulimorpha; order Priapulimorphida; family Tubiluchidae; genus Tubiluchus; species Tubiluchus corallicola. Next base: position 33,147 of record JAQGDQ010000711.1, read on the forward strand.
ATGCACTGTAATGAAATTACCACTATCTGTCCTGAAAGTAGAAATATATGGTTTGTAATATAAATTTTAATAACTTCTAAAATAGTTTCTTGAGTGTAGTAGTAATGATGTACGCAGGTCGGATGCAAAAAAATCGTTATTAGGCCTTTCTGTACTTGGTTCCTTGATCAAACTGCCTGTGGCCTGCAGGAATTGCGGGAAAGTTTAATGTGGCCCAGCTAGTCAGATAATTTGCACACCCCTGGTAAAAGGCATACAGTGATATGAAAAGTATGTGGTACAAGTATACTTACAGTATACAGACATTAGGTATGTGAGAACTATGCAAGAGCATTGATTCCTGTCCTGATTCGTGTACAACTCCCACTCTAAACTCCCCCTCCACACTAACTCAACTCAGCTGATTGATTCGTAAATTCTATCTTTCTTTTGCTGCTTTTGAATTTATAGAAATCAATAGATTGTTTGCCTGTGAAATTGCTTCTAAATTTTGTCAATTGGCAACATTAGGAATTCAATGTTGAGAGAGTTATCTACACAGAAGCCTGAAAATTGCAACTTTACTCGGAAAATTATTCAAAAGAACTGTACAGAATTGGATAGAACGAATTTTAAGGGGAAACTGGACCCAATATTAAACCACAGCTGAAAGCAAACAAATCTATAAAACATTACAAGGGAATATACTATTTTTTCAAGAATAAATTACGTAAAAGAATTGTTGCCATAGAAACGTAATTTCGCGTTCGTTAGTTCTTCGTTGCTACATACATTTTGCCATTCTCTAGTTAGACGGGCAGTGGCGCCTGCATCTCGTAGAGGCGTTGCACAAAAAACAGGTTCTGTACTTCCCTTTTCAGAGGTGTTCAGTTGTGACGTCGCTGTCACAGCTTTCTGGCTGTTTTTGTATTATTTCGTTTTCGTCGCCATGACAGAATTGCGATCAGCGCCACCTGCAGCCAACTCGAAATATTAATTTGCGTCTCATTTGTAAAAACACACGACTTCCTAGCTGCTTCTGGAAAATATGACAGGCTTGATGAGAGAATTCGGGTAAAAAAGTCACAGGGGAAAAATCACAGGAGAAATACAGGTAAACTCATCCTTTACCCTAGCCTTAACCCTGAGCTTAACTCTTTACGATAACCATTGCCAAAATTAATTGTGACTTTTCTCCTGTGACGTTTTTCCTAGCCACGTTATTACTGGTCACGTGATGGAATGATCCCAGCTTGTCGTCAAAGTATCTCGCCGAAGAAGGTGAAGCTGAGTGTCACTGAAGTTAAGCTGTTCCGAGTCTGGCCAGTAATTGATGGGGTGATTTCTGGGAAACTGCCTTGCTGCTTCAATTTCCTATCTTCCCTATATTGAGACGGAATTCGTAGATTCCCATTGTTCGTGGTTTGAGAGGAAGGGCAGATTTCTCCGACGTTCGTTAATTGATAAAAATGAAGGGAAACAAAAATTTCGGGGAGGGAGTCGTGCAGATGACTAGATAAGCTTGGTAAAACTTCGTCAGATTATTAAACGAATGAACCGTTTCACGTTGATAAACATTCTGGCATTCCAAGTCATAATTTAAATAATGATTATTAACCCTTTCGGTCCCAAATTATTTTTTTAAAAATTTTGTTTGGTACTTTTGTTCAGTATGTCTGTCTTGTTTACACATAATAATTTGTTTTTCCTACCTGTGCCCGCGTGCTAAATATAGCCTGTATCCCACGGGATACATTGGGATTTAATGGAAGCATAAAATGTGCTTCATTTTGCAACTGCTGATAATTTTTTAAAGTATTTAAGACATTTAGTATGCACGCTATGCTGATCTGTACAAAGTCGTCTCTAAAGTACTGTACCTTGCGCAGTTTTTTATGCTATGTAGATTTTCTAGTTTGCCATTTTATCACCATTTTTAGTCTATTGTTATTGGCTTAAATCAAAATAACTATTAACAGATCAAATAACTCTCAGTTTTAAAATTTTATTAATTTTAAAGGCAGAAAATATTCTCGTATCCCACGGGATACAACGGGTATGAAAGGGTTAAACCAGGACTACATTTTTGGGGAAACATTTTTCATATTTATAAGTTGGCTAGAACGCGTTTAAGTACGCTATATTCTAGCATTTATAAATCGTTAGTGAAAATAATTGCCCATTAAGTTTAATTACCCAGCAAGTGTCTAAATGTCATCTACGGGTTTTATGAAGCTCTGTAGGTTAATGGAACGGTAGATTTTATTTGACATGAACCATTAATTATCCCTAATATAGGATAAACTGCCGCTTTGCCATTAGTCCAAATTGATGCTAAAATTAACGCCGTCCATTACCCGTATCATATATTTTAAAGTTTATGAATTATAACGCGTTGCCAGCTTAAAACTGCGGATTCCACGCTAACGCAAAAAAGCAAAATTTGGTTTGTATGGCGCACTGTATTATTTAAACTTTCAACACGCTGAACAATAATTAATTACGGTGGAATTTGGAAGCCTTTGCGACGAATTTTAGCTATTCTGTATAACTCTCGTTCAAATATGATACACTGCATACACGAAACTATAAACCTTATTAACGGTTTTTGCAAAAGGTGATTAAAGATGTACAAAGATGTAAAGATAGCGAAATTCTCTTGTCACTGAACATGCTGAATGGTTGTTCAAGTGTAACAACACTGGGCGAAAATAGAATTTTTTGTGAAAGTAAGGGAATGAGTTTAAATTGTATCGTAGAAGAAAAACAAATTGAAATTTATTGGTCTTTTGAATTAATTATTGACTGTTTCACTAGAAATGAACTGAACCGGAAGCTTCTATATTTACTAAGTAGCTAATTTAGAACTGTATATATTGTATTGTTTTTGTACATATTTCTATCGTTGCTAATTATTTATATTCACTTACTTCTGTATTGTGTATCGCAGTAATTTGCGAAATAAATTAAATGAGACACATTTAAAACTCACAACATACATTAAAATTTAAACTACCTTAAAAAATTAATTTACCTAAAAAGTACAGTCTAAACAAATGTGTTTTGAGATGCCGTTTGCAGAATGTACAGCAACAGGTAAATTATCCAGAGACGTGGAGGACAGGTAGACAAAGCTTTTTCATCACCATCATCATCATCATCATCATCATCATCATTTTTCATCATCAGCTTGGAATAGGCTGATATTAATTAGTTTGTTTATTATCATTAGAACGAAGGGTTCAATAATTATTACGGCATATCAAAGGCAAACATTTTGGTCTGTAACCTGCTGGGCTTGTCTTCTCTAAACCGAACTGTTTCTTTCCTGCAGCGGAAAAGACAACTGAGAACAAGCGCCCCTAAAATCCCTGGGACTGCTTTATTCTGGAAAACGTAATGCTTTTGTTTCTTATTTCCGATTTGTTAAAGAACAGTAAAATATTACTGAACAGAACTAAATTCTATTTTTTCACCTTCAGCAATTGCGAGCGTTAGTAGATCAACGAAACAGTGGCGTGAAATTGCATTATTGTTTTGTCTATCTCAGTGTGCAGCAGTGACTCACCAAAAACACATTGCTAATCTTGTTGACAATGTAAAATACTTTAAACTTTTAGTTAGTTAGTGAAGAATGTGTTACGAATGCTTTGATTATTTTTTCAAACTTCACTCAATGCTATATAGGTTTTACATGTCAAATTTAGACCTACGTTAAATGTAGACTTAGGTAGTTCAAATGTGTCTTGGTAACTCAAATGTAGACTTAGGTAGTCCAAATGTGTCGTGGTAACTCAAATGTAGACTTAGGTAGTTCAAATGTGTCGTGGTAACTCTAATGTAGACTTAGGTAGTTCAAATGTGTTAACAATGGTTTTCAACAAATCTTGAGTGCTTTCGGTAAGTCCAATGTAGACACATGTCAAGTCAAATGTGACATTGGTATCTCAAATGTGGATAGGTGTTAAAGTTTAAGGATGTTAAATTTAATCTTCTTTAATTTCAATTTAATAATTGCTCCTAATTTAAAATAACAACGTTATAGGCTAATAGTTCACTAATATTTTGCCTAAGTCACATTTGAACTTTCCTGTGTCTACATTTGACGTGTAAAAACCTCTATAAACTTGTTTCAAGCGACTTGCAGTTAAAATGGCTGCGCCTAACTGTCATCGCTGGAGTTTAAATTTACAAGTTTTATACAGAGTTACTGTTATCACAAGCGCTGTGTGCAATAAGACAGCATGTGGGTGATATAAAACTTTACGAGGAAATTTGTAAGCGTTTTTGTGAAGAGTGTTTTCTTGTGCGTTAATGTGGCTAGTGCCTCAGGTATTGTCTTGAACATGCACCCACCCACACCCTATGACATTTGCAAGTGGCAGCAGAACTATGTCATTTCTATTACCATAGCACGTTCTAGCTTGGCTTGGACACCTATTGTAAATAGATGGTTATGTACATTATAACAAATCGCGTGATTATTGAGTATGCGACTAATCTCAGGTACACTCTGCACCCTGCCGATTTAATGCATTTACGCATCTCGCACGCGCGCGTTTTCGTAATTAATTCGTTCTGCCGAGGCTATTATTAGTGCTGTCACAGATGCACGACGCGCGCTTTGTTTCTATAAATAGTCCTGCGTAGAATACCAGTGTTTGTTTAATAGCGCGGCACATTGATTTTCCTCTGACAAGAGCGATGCATTTAGTGGCAGGCCTAGAAGCCATGTTAGCTAGCTGCGATTACTCTGCAACATGGTTTTATGTGACATGAAATGAACTCGGTTGCAATAGACACTTGTACGGCTTCTAGCATGACATTATTGCATCTGTCGGAATGCCAGAATTGCAATGTTGTTTATCATGGATCCATAGCAACAGGGAAGTGTGGGCAATTATGATTTATTGGAGTAAAATTGACCGACAATTACCTTGCCAAGATGGTTTTATTTACCGTTTCTAAAATGACCTATGATAGGAGCTCAAGACTAAGTATTATAGGAAAACCAGAACCAGTCACAAAGTACAGCGCAGAACCATCTAACCTGCAAAATATTGAAAAGACACAGATAACTTTTTCAAAAATGACGAAAGTGAAGGAATTGTTACCCTTCATAAGTCTTTAAAATAAAACAGGATGATTTTTCATATCCTAGCTCACTTTGAAGTACAGTAAAAAGTATACATTTTAACGTATATAATAACATTTTAACGTCTATTGTACAACATATTTAAACTTTGAAAATTTAAATTTCAAGTTTACCGCTGAGCTCACGTGTGAGCTCTCGAACCTGTGCACTACATCACAACTGAACTGAGAGGTACAGCGTCCATTTTTTGCACATGTGACAGAGAAGAACTAACCGCGTGAACGCGAAATTACGTCTCTACAGAAATAATTCATTCATGTAAGTCATTCTTGAAAAAAACATATGTTCCCTATCAGTATTTTACAGCTTAGATTGTTTTACGTTATATAGCTTAAGATTCGGTACGCTTTTCCTTTAACGCCTTGTTGCCAGTCTGCCGTCTTGCTTGTTGTCATAGTCTGCCATAGTCACTTAATGCGAGATTGTTTTTGTTTACGTGTTTGGAATTTTTGTAAACAATTCGTCGTGCGCCTCTTGCTTCGCTGTTCGATTTCGTGATTGCTCGTGCTCTCTCTCTCTCTCCCTTTCTCTGTTGCAGTATTACAATTTGTTTGTAATTTTACTTCTGCATTGCCTTAATTACAATTACTGTTGTTGTTACACAACTATTACGTAATATAGTTAGAGAAATACATAGTAAAAAAGCCATGTCTGTTGAGAGGTTAAGCTTATTTCACTGTTCGCGAAAATGTTAGAATTTAGTAACAAAACTGCAATAATTAGTAATTAGTAAAATCACTTCATGCTTGGGTGGTTCATCCCATTTTCAATGCCCATTCTTCTTCCAATGACGTCATTTGTCTTGAAGAAAAGTAGCGCATTATCAATCTTTATCAAAAGTATACTAAGTTTTTACAAATAATAGATAGTTAATTTTGTTGTAACATTCAGTTTGTTCTTATTTTATTGCAATAGCTATAGTCCCAAACTCTTATCAATTAATTACTCTGATTAATTTTCTAATTAATTCCTTATTCCAAAATAAATTCACAACATTGTAATGTTTTTGCGTGAACATTAGGTAAGCTGCAGAATAATTTAACCAACGCGCGCCTACGGAAAGCCACGACGCGCTTACGAAAAGTCACGAAGTCCCCCAGTTAGCTAGTTACGTCATGATTTTCAAGTGAACGGCGGCAACCACTACGCCTGAAAATTTCTATTCAGGGGTGGTTTATTTTAAACTTAGTCTTTATAAGCAGGTCTTTGCAAATTTCTTTGTTATCTTTAAGTGATAACAGTAAAATAAACCCAACATACTGAGTGACTTGTTCTTTCCTTTAGCACACCACAAACAGTTTAAGTGATAACAGTAAAATAAACCCAACATACTGAGCGACTTGTTCTTTCCTTTAGCACACCACAAACAATTTAAGTGATAACAGTAAAATAAACCCAACGTACTGAGTTACTTTGTTCTTTCTTCCAACAATGGTAACAAAGTTAATAAAGTTACTAAACTACATAATAGCTTATCATTCAGAAATAGTTGTTGCAGTAATAGTGGTTAAGAAGCAAAGCTTGTGAAACAAAAAGTGAAAAAAGTTAATCTCCCTGTCACCATCTTGCCATCCTTTCCTACTACTCATTTCCTCTCTCTCTCCGTTTTCTTTGCCCTCTCCTCTTTCACTCCCTACCCACCTCCCTTTCTCAGCCTCTCGTTTTCCTTCGTGGTTTAAACTACGTCAACTCAATCACTTTCAAAAAGATGATAAAACGTTCGCATTACGTTTCAGCTGCAACTGACGCTTTTATCAACGTTACATTTATTTCTCGTATCATTAGTGCAGCTACAACACCTTGCACTATATATATATAGCACAGACAAGTCGTCACGTGACACCATTGATTTTTCAATCTTCTAAATGGACAAGAAATTGGATTTTGACCTAGGAACAATGGAGACTGATTCGTTTTAGGATGTCTTTAAATTTTCTCGAGTGCCTCATTCAAGTTTTGTTACAGTAATGCAAGCCAGACGTAATTTACATTACTAATCCTAAGCAAGAAGTCAGTCCGTTATTTAATTGTGCTGTCTTCCTGTTCAAATCACTTGCAGATTCACATTGTATCCTAGGGGTTGTCTTTTTCTATTATTCTTTTTATTCACTAGTAGTCGTCGGGTAATTACTTCCGGTCGGTACTGAAAGAGAAATTATATTGCCCTGCAGAGGTTGATTACGTGCGATATTATTTGCACATTATTAATGTAACAATAACAGTTGTGTATGAGTCGCGCATGCGCTCTGGTACAACTTCAAAGTTAAAGGAAAAACCAACACTCGAACAGCATTCGTTGTATTTTAACATGCACTTAAAACTATTGAAATTACAACATTATATACACGCATAAAGTGTCTCACTTAAAAATGCACAAGAAATTTGAATCATTCACATCTCCCGGCAAACAAACCTTGCTACAGGTACATTTGACAAAAATGACGTAAGCTGGTGGACATCACGAAGACACGTATAACAAAGCTGCAGTTCACCCAGAAATTATGCTATTCTAGGTGAATGAATTTTTATGTTTAACCGTGTTCGTGCGAAAATTAGTGACCCAAGGAATTTGATAACTTCTAAGTGCTTACATAGCTTTAATCCACAAGATTATATTTCAAAATGCGTCATGACTACACTAGATAATTACAGACAAGCAGGGAATTCTTGGAGGCTACGAGCATACAGGAGGTGCTGGGCGGTTGGCTTAGCTCATACACTTCAGTTTTAGTTTATTAAAGTAATTATTCTGTTGCTTTGTCGGGTTTTATATTATCATCAGTAACTGGTTGTCATTACATAGTGGGAAACGGATTTTATCAAAAAGCAAAAAGGTGTGTTAATAATCTCTCGTTTAACGTTTTGTATTGATTGTAGTTGATGATATTAACTGTAGGTGCAAGTACCTGGGTGGGATAAGTGTTTAAAATGTTACATTGTAACCAGGTGACGTCATGTTTCGTTCAAAATCTAACATCACAGACAAGGAACGGAGGAAAGGTGCAATAATTACCCCTCAGTGGTTACAGGTAGTTTTGATTATAATAATTATGTGCTTGCATAGCAAAATCGTCAATAATAATAATAATTTAGTAATCATAATTTATTTTTTGCCTTCAAAATAACAGTCATAGATAGTATATAACAATATAACAGTTGATGATATTAACTGTAGGTGCAAGTAGCTGGGTGGGGTAAGCGTTTAAAATATTACATTGTAACCAGGTGACGTCATTTTTCATTCAACATCAGCCCATCCAAACTTAAAGTGATCGCGACTTTTAATTGATTTTACTAATTACACTATTCGCTTATCAACGTTTTTCTCAAGTATTGAAATAAGCTCATCTTTCCGAGTGGCTGAGCTTTTGTTTGAGGTAATGTCTATTCTATTACGTAATGCAGCCACAATTACTGAGTAATGTTCCCCCTTGAACAGATGCTCACGATTAGCTTGATCGTCGTTTTTTCGTGTAAAGAGCAGTCTTTGATCATGTCAGTTGAGCTGACGTGATCTCTCTTTATAGGGATGGATTTCGTTGCTTCAAAGACACCGCACATTTTAAATTTCTGTCTGATTACATGTCACAATGATATTCTGCGATCAGTAGCGTTATGGTCAAAGTTCTATCGTAGGCGGTCGTGAATTCTCATGCACTACAGGAGGCGTTCTGCTCGTATTAACCTCCATTCACCGTTTCAGTGAAGTACATCCACCGTCATATCCATTTTAGGTAAATGCTGGTTAGTTTAAACATAGTTTATTTGGTTTAGATGATACACCTTTTAAAATGTATGTATGTATGTATGTATGTATGTATGTATGTATGTATGTATGTATGTATGTATGTATGTATGTATGTATGTATGTATGTATGTATGTATGTATGTATGTATGTATGTATGTATGTATGTATGTATGTATGTATGTATGTATGTATGTATGTATGTATGTATGTATGTATGTATGTATGTATGTATGTATGTATGTATGTATGTATGTATGTATGTATGTTTGTATGTATGTATGTATGTATGTATGTATGTATGTATGTATGTATGTATGTATGTATGTATGTATGTATGTATGTATGTATGTATGTATGTATGCATGCATGTATGTATTCTGTAAGCTGATACATGAATCGTCACTCCAGAAGTGCAGAAAAAACAAAGTATTATCAATACAAATAAAGCAAATTAGATATACATGCGTACAGATACTTATAAACAAAGACATATACATAGAAAGTTAACTGATATGACACAATCATTAATATAACAATTAAATAATAACAATAACTGTCTTAAAATTTACCATAAATACAAAAAAGAAATCCCAAGATCTGATCACATTAAAAAGTTTAGTTCTCCTAATGTAATTTTGGACACAATAAAAATTTTTTAGTTAACATTGTTATTAAAATATTAAAATCATCACTTTCACAAAGATACAATGACAATAGTTCAAATATAAATTGTAAAATATTGATATTTAAAGGGAATAGTAAGTTATTTAATTGGCTGAACATATCATCTCTGGCTTGATAATAATGAGGGCATTCAAGGAAAAAATGTTCTGAGTTTTCAAAATATCAAACACAGCCACATTTTGGGGAGACAAGTAGACTCTCAGAAACTTTGCAGCCTTTCAAAAACAAAACACTACTACGCATGCGTCCGTGACGGACAGTGATGATCTCGTGCCATATGCATTTTGGTTTTAATTCTAATTGTCACCAGTAAAAGTGTTCTGTCTGGTTGTCTTGATGCAGTGGTGACTGGTATTAGAGTCACAAAACTCACAATTTCGTCTAAGAAAAAAGGTCATAATTAACTTTGGCTACGGTTACGGTTAGGGCTAGAGTTGCCGTTAGATTTATTCTTTTCTTCCTGTGACCTTTTTCTTGTGATTTTTTCTTTAACCTTTTCACCTGTCGCTTTTTAGTTGTTATTTTTTTTTACTTGTTTGCAGCTTGATTCGACAGTGTGTCAGAACAGGTACAGTCTTGCATTGCTGTTGCTGCTGCTGTGGTCAAACTGACCAAGCATACTCTTGTTTCTTGCTACTATATTTTGATTCCTAACCGGACACCACACTGCCATGTTCATTCTTTTACTCCTTATATAGGCGGGTTAAAAACAGTTTTCATACTTTCAGGAGATGTCCCGTAATCCTGTATTTTATCTGTAATCCTGTAGCATTGTACTTAAATTTTCGCTTTTGCAAACATGTGCAACACGCTCGTGAAATATTTTTGTTGTTGAAAATCATGTTCGTTTGTGACGTCATCAATAGTTGGACTCACTTGATGTTAATTAAGATTTTAATCAATTATTTAGTTATCGGAAACGCTTTTCGAGTATCATTGGTGATAAAACGTATACTTTTTACCGTATTTAAAAATGGGGTTGTGTATGAAAAATCATCCTGTCTTCGTTCAAGTTTCCCACGGGACACACTACAACATTAAGCTTGCCATGCTAACAGATTGTATGTGTTTCAGCCCTTGTTCCACTTCACGTATATCGCTACCATTTTCGGATTGAATTACGGCTTGTTCGCTGAAACTGTCGTGTATAGAGCAAGTGATTAGTTTCAGAACTTTAATGGATTCCGTTGCAGTATGGCAATCAATAAGTTCCATTGTGAGTTTGTCTAACTAGCAAGGTTTGATCGGGTTCATTACGGCGTATAATTTACTGGTCCGCCATAGTTAACATTCGCCCTTCTATTTATACCACAATTATGAACTGACATCGCCAATATAGTGCTGGAAAAATGGCTTTCTGAGAAGCCATCGTATATTTAACGGGCAGCGCAAATTACTGCGTGTCAGCAAAGTAGACGTATGAAAGGCGCTTGTAAGCCAAATGGGTGCTGAATTGCTTTGGGATTTCAAAAGGGCAAAGGAGAGCAACTAAAAGCGTCAGATTTTCACCGAGATACTTCACGATACCTCGACTTGATGTCTCAAGTGGCGCTTTCATGCTTGACGTCAAAGACGTTAGTGTCTGCAACAAGGACATGCAAGTGACGACCATTACGCTCTTCCTCAAGTTGCCATTTCTGCACTCATATTCTTACATGTATTGCGCTTAGAAGATGTGCGTGTGCGTGCGTGCGTGCGTGCTTGTGTGCATGCGCTTTCATGCTTGACGTCAAAGACTTTAGTGTCTGCAACAAGGACATGCAAGTGACGCCCATTACGCTCTTCCTCAAGTTGCCATTTCTGTGCAGTCGTGCACTCATATTCTTACTTGTATTGCGCTTAGAAGATGTGCGTGTGTGCGTGCGTGCTTGTGTGCATGCGTATGTGTGCACGCATGTGTACATAACTACTAGTTTTCATAATTATCATTAATATGATATCCTATTTGAAATGACTAGCTAATAAGTCGCGTTAAATAGTATATCCCCACGAACTTTCCATTGCATTGCTATGTTACTTCGCCTACCTGTTTGAAAGATTTATGTAACTGACAAAGAAATGTATAAACAGCACTGCATCACTATCCCAGCGTGCACCACTGATTCACCAACAGCACTGCATCACCATCCCAGCATGCACCACTGCATCACCATCCCAGCATGCACCGCTGATTCACCAACAGCACTGCATCACCATCCCAGCGTGCACCGCTGATTCACCAACAGCACTGCATCACCATCCCAGCATGCACCGCTGATTCACCAACAGCACTGCATCACCATGCCAGCGTGCTCCACTAATTCACCAACAGCACTGCATCACCATCCCAGCGTGCACCGCTGATTCACCAACAGCACTGCATCACCATCCCAGCGTGCACCACTGATTCACCAACAGCACTGCATCACCATCCCAGCGTGCACCACTGATTCACCAACAGCACTGCATCACCATCCCAGCGTGCACCACTGATTCACCAATAGCACTGCATCACCATCCCAGCGTGCACCACTGATTCACCAACAGCAGTGCATCACTATCCCAGCGTGTACCACTGATTCACCAACAGCACTGCATCACCATCCCAGTGTGCACCACTGATTCATCAAAAATACATTGATCTCACAATATAAAGTAATTTATACTTATGTTAGTGAAGAGTGCACTACAAATGCTTTGATTAATTTCCAAACTCTAGGCAATGTTATCTCAACTTTCGTACTTGTATTAGTGAAGAGTGCACTACAAATGCTTTGATTATTTTCCAAACTTTAGGCAATGTTATCTTAACTTTCAAACAACTTACCGCCAGAATGGCTGCGCTTAACCGTCATCGCATGAGCTTATTCAGCGTTACTGCTGATACAAGCTTTGTACGCAATAAGACAGGTATGTACGTGAAATAGCAGTTTCAAGACGAATTTTTTAGTTTTGTGTAAGTAAATAGTTTTTTGTGCTTAAGACTTACGTGTTATTCTAGATTGAATATTTCATATATTGATTCAAGCTTTAATATTCAAGCTATCATATTGATTTGCTTGCCAATACCATACAGTCCGTTTACCATCTGCATAGCATCGACACGTATCCCACAAATTTCACACGTAATGCACAGTAAATCTTTGATGATTACAGTCATGTTATGTGTTACATTTTTCGCCTGGCCTTCGACAGGAAACACGAGACGGTTTGTCACTTATATGCAGCTGTGCTTGGTATGCTGTTTGCCGTCCTGTCAAAATCCAGGCAGCTGTGCTCATGTTTGCTTTCAGTCTGGCCAGAAGTCACTTCTGATTGGGTTGCTGTAACTTTTACTTGGCTTCTGTAAATTCTAGCAGATTAGGTGCTGATTAGCGCTGCCAGCATGGTTTGCGCCTCGCGTTACCTAAAACTGCCCAGTTGCCAGCACGGTTTGCGCCTCGCGTTACCTAAAACTGCCCAGCACCGCCAGGAGGCACTGTTACGTGTGTTCAAATACCGCATACGTCTGACTGCCAGAGTGCTTGTAATGTACTAAAGCAGCACTGACCAATAATACTTATGTTTCCTCCGCTAGATGACGCTGCAACATTATTTCCGGCTATGGATCCGCTGTTAATTGATAACTTCTACACAGAAACAAAACAGAAAAATATCATCAGTTGACCAGAAACCGTTTCTCTCGCTTTTTTGATATTAAACTATTTTGATTTTTTTCTGGACTTACAGCCATTCGCTTCTGATTGGATGCATGTATTGGAAGCAGAGTTCCGTGCGCACAACTTGCTTTTCATTTACTGGGTTTGAAATGTGTTAATCCTGGTTTATTTATACATGTGATTCGTTGAGAGCTCATTGTTCAATGGATGAAGTCACTTGGCTTCCTGGCTTCATCATTCATTATACTGTTATCACTTAAACTTGGAAAAACATATCAAAGAAATTTACAAAAAAGCTGTATGAACAGCATAAAATTTATTTATTCCACCGCTGTATAGATGGTGAGGGGTGAGGTGGTAACTGGTGGATGACGTAACTGGTGGATTTCATTGGACGTAAAGTCGTAAACCCATCACGGCTTTCCGTAAGTGCACACCGCTTATAAATTAATTCATAATGCTTGTGCAGCTTACATAATGCTTGTGCAAAAACATCATGAAATTCGCGTCTATTTTTTGTGAAAACGTCATACATATTCTCCGTCTATCAGAAAGTCGTTACGCCAAAACAGCAGTACAGTGGGAACCACCTGGTGGGAAACGAAAAAGAGGTCGGCCAAAAACAACGTGGCGCAGATCCTTCAAAGAAGACCTTCGAGCTGTCAACATACGTTGGGAAAACGTAGAGAACGAAGCCGCCGATAGAACTCAGTGGAAAATGCTGTCTGCCCAATGTGCATCAATGCGCAGGAAGGACTAAGGTCTAAGGTAAGGTCATACTTTTGACGAAAATTTGCTTTTCTTCAGTTGCCGAATGACGTCATTGGTGGAAGAATGGAGAAGTAGAGTTTTAAAATTTATTGGTAACCAGCTTCATTGTCAGTTCATTAAACGACATTGTCACACTATTGTCTCCTTTAAAGGTCAAAGAAGCTCTTTGTGAGTAGTTATCGTTGTCGTACGAATTTGGGATTGCTTAACCCAATTACCTAAACACAAGGATACTTCCCTGGCTTCCTTTAGGTTATCACATCGGTTTTTTCCTCATGGGATCACCACGCAGATACTGTGGAAGCCACGCCAATCAGTATGACGCATTGCCTCAAAAAGATCACCAAATCTGAGCAGCTAGCATTGAGACTGGAGCTTCTGGATTACGAATTGATGCCTTTCTCAGGCTGTTAATGTATGTTTTCATTGCAAACTACAGTATAAATTTTAATCTCTGAGTTTATTCTATTGTCCTGGGTTGGGTGACCGAGTTGTCGAGCTTTCCAACTGCAGGCACGCAGTCTTGAGTTCGAGTCTAGCGGTTTGCAAACTCCAGGGCATATACCCTATATTTGTTATCTGTGTCCTTACTAGCATTGCTGTTGTTAGTGTTGGTCGTTAAATAGCCGTTAATGCTGAAGGCGCCTGCTAAACGAGCGACGGTAATTAAAAATAAAATAATAAAAATCGTACAATACGGATCGTCTCTCAGCACAGCTAACCTACAGGATCAAAACAATAAGTCACGTCTGTTCAGAGCCCATTCGAGGTAATCTTGGAAAAAACTCTAATTCTGTTGCATTTTATAATTTGCATGTCAGAGGACGTTGAACCATTTACTTCCAATCCGTAAATCCGCTACGCTGTCACTGTGTAGCAGAGGACGTTGAACCATTTACTTCAAATCCGCAGTGCTGTAACTGTGTAGCAGAGTTCGCGGAACCATTTACTTCAAATCCGTAAATCCGCTATGCTGTAACTGTGTAGCAGAGGACTCTGAACCATTTACTTCAAATCCGCAGTGCTGTAACTGTGTAGCAGAGTTCGCGGAACCGTTTACTTCAAATCCGCACTACTGTAACTGTGCAGCAGAGGACTGAACCATTTACTTCTAATCCGCACTACTGTAACTGTGCAGCAGAGGACGCGGAGCCATTTACTTCAAATCCGCACTACTGTAACTGTGCAGCAGAGGACTGAACCATTTACTTCAAATCCGCTACGCTGTAACTGTGTAGCAGAGCACGCGGAACCGTTTACTTCAAATCCGTACTACTGTAACTGTGCAGCAGAGGACTGAACCATTTACTTCAAATCCGCACTACTGTAACTGTGTAGCAGAGTACGCGGCGCCATTTAATTCGAATCCGCAAATCCGCAGTGCTCAAAGATTTGATCATCTATCTGTGAAATGTAAACAATAACCGAGTCCGCAACTCGGTGGGTATCTGCCGTAGAAAATGATATTTATTCCTAAAACTATGACGCCGAGTTTGCTCGATGGTGACTGCGAGAGTTTTTTTGCACATGAACAGATAAACTGAGTAACTGAGTAAAAGGATTAGTTATCCATGTTTCTGGCTTGTGCATTGGAAAAAACACGAATAAGCAATTACAGAAAAGGACAAGTCATTTGCATCTATTTTACTGGTATCCCTTAAATTTGGAAAAATATGACAAACAAATTTGGAAAAAAAACTGCTTCTATACTTCTGACGACGACTGACAGAGCGTTGCTTTCCTTTGGCTGAATGACGACGTCATTGGTGGAAAAATCAAAGTGCACTCAAACGTGAAATTATCGGGACTTTAAGGTGATTTTACTAGTTACACTAAGCGCTTATCGCAATATTATTATTAAATCCATCCAACATTTTTCCCCGAACATTGAAATAAGCCTAAGTTCTCAAAAGGCTTGCTTTTTTATTATGTCAGTAGCAAATGCGCAAATCCGCAAAACACGGAGCGCGGACCCGGCTCCGAGATCCGCTACTGAATACCGCGGATTTCACCAATGCAGTGCAATTAGCGGGTGATTAATTGTGCCTTCATTTGTAATTTAGCAACACTACCTGGCTTCTTGCATTGATTCATTTATATGTATGAAAGCGCAGACGAAGGATAATTAGATGTCAGCTAATGTCGTTTCCTATCCGGTTGACACTGCGATCACAACAGCTGTGCCATTTGGGCGCTTATATTGAGCGGGCGGTTTGCCTTGCCGAATTCGTGTTTGATTGTTGGGTAAAACATGGTTGGGTTTTTTGACTGACTACCACTGTAGCAGTTAAATTTGTAAGAAATTGTGTTGCGCAACTGCATCCGCTACTAGGATGTCGCTTAGGAAGTCTCTGGTGTACCAAGGAAGCCACAAAAGTATTGTTTTTAGTTTGACAGTCATCTGCTGCATTGTTTGTTATCAAAATGTTTTCTTCTGATATACCAAGGAAGCCAAAAAGTATTGTTGTTAATGACAATCAACTGCCCCCATTGTTCGTTATCAGAATGTTTTCTTCTGGTATACCAAGGAAGCCAAAAAGTATTGTTGTTAATGGCAATCAACTGCTGCCTTTGTTTGTTATCAACATGTTGTTTACTTCTGGTATACCAAGGAAGCCAAAAAGTATTGTTGTTAATGACAATCAACTGCTGCATTGTTCGTTATCAGAATTTTTTTTCTTCTGGTATACCACGGAAGCTACAAAAATATTGTTGTTAATGACAATCAACTGCTGCCATTGTTTGTTATTAACATGTTGTTTACTTCTGGTATACCAAGGAAGCCAAAAAGTATTGTTGTTAATGACAGTCAACTGCTGCATTGTTCGTTATTAGAATTTTTTCTTCTGGTATACCACGGAAGCCAAAAAGTATTGTTGTTAATGGCAATCAACTGCTGCCATTGTTTGTTATTAACATGTTGTTTACTTCTGGTATACCAAGGAAGCCAAAAAGTATTGTTGTTAATGACAGTCAACTGCTGCATTGTTCGTTATTAGAATTTTTTCTTCTGGTATACCACGGAAGCCAAAAAGTATTGTTGTTAATGGCAATCAACTGCTGCCATTGTTTGTTATTAACATGTTGTTTACTTCTGGTATACCAAGGAAGCCAAAAAGTATTGTTGTTAATGACAGTCAACTGCTGCATTGTTCGTTATTAGAATTTTTTCTTCTGGTATACCACGGAAGCCAAAAAGTATTGTTGTTAATGGCAATCAACTGCTGCCATTGTTTGTTATTAACATGTTGTTTACTTCTGGTATACCAAGGAAGCCAAAAAGTATTGTTGTTAATGACAGTCAACTGCTGCATTGTTCGTTATTAGAATTTTTTCTTCTGGTATACCACGGAAGCCAAAAAGTATTGTTGTTAATGGCAATCAACTGCTGCCATTGTTTGTTATTAACATGTTGTTTACTTCTGGTATACCAAGGAAGCCAAAAAGTATTGTTGTTAATGACAGTCAACTGCTGCATTGTTCGTTATTAGAATTTTTTCTTCTGGTATACCACGGAAGCCAAAAAGTATTGTTGTTAATGGCAATCAACTGCTGCCATTGTTTGTTATCAACATGTTGTTTACTTCTGGTATACCAAGGAAGCCATAAAATCACCAACCATTGTAAGAATCGCACAAAATCCAGTGGGTGTGGTACAAGATTTTTACCTGTGATATCACCGACTATAGTATGGTATTAATAAGCACTGTCATTTGTCACAATCCAGTGTCTATGTACCGGATATTAAACGTTCTCTTGACATGGAGTGAGCTGAGAACGTGTCGCTTGTATGATAGCAATGATTAATTAGTTTATTTGTCAGTTGGATGACCGTTGGATGACCAATATGATGTGCCTTATATGAGTTTGTGAACCAGACCCCATCTTAAACTATAGTTCAAAACAATCTTCCCTGTGAAATATCGAAATTTGACGTACAATTTTTTCAAGAATGACTTACATAAAAGAATTTTTGTCACAGCATGGTGATTTCGTGTTCGCGCCTCTAGTTCTTTACTCTTACATGCATTTCGCCGTTCGCTAGTTAGATGAACCGTTAATTAAGTTGTTAACCTATTATTTAATTATCTGAAACAGTTTGGCATTATGTAGTCAGCAACAAGGTTTAACCCTTTTAGTCCCAAATTATTTTTTTAATAAGAAAAAAAAATTTGGCTTGGTACTTTTGTTCAGTATGTCCATCTTGTTTACACATAATAATTATTTTTTTCTACCTGTGCCCGCGTGCTAACAATAGCCTGTATCCCACGGGATACATTGGGATTCAATGGAAGCATAAAATGTGCTTCATTTTGCAACTGCTGATAATTTTTTAAAGTATTTAAGACATTTAGTATGCATGCTATGCTGATCTGTACAAAGTCGTCTCTAAAGTACTGTACCTTACACAGTTTTTATGCTATGTAGATTTTCTAGTTTGCCATTTTATCACCGTTTTTAGTCTATTGTTATTGGCTTAAATCAAAATAAACTATTAACAGATCAAATAACTCTCAGTTTTAAAATTTTATTAATTTTAAAGGCAGAAAAAATTCTCGTATCCCACGATATACAACGGGTATGAAAGGGTTAAATTAAATATCTGAAGTTAATTTTTGAAATCAGATAAAGTTGCCGAAATATGATGATAATGATGAGAGTACATGTAGACAGTAGGATTCCTGAAACAGCGTATGATCGTTATCTTACTCTATGTCTATATACCTTTTATATAACTGCATAAAATACTTAGTAAAGATTAAGCGTCCTAAGCTAATTACTAAAACTAGCATATAAAAGCGACATTTCTAACACTATGTCATAAACAAGTATCATCCTATGTTTACTAAACATGTCTGACTTTCTTATATGTTTGTTACTGGACTTTTATATGTGAAGGTAGAGTAAGAATGAAGCTACACAGTACTAACATTTTAAGATCGTTTAATATTTAATGCAAACTGTACATATATAATGTAGACCATTATAAAGCCTGGTTCGAAACGAAATGATTGTCGTTGACACAGTCAAATAGCAAATAATAACTTGAGTTAATTTTAAATTTATCAGTTACTCTTTATCAGAGAATATTGTCTTTATTGATATCATTTCTACCTGCAGTGCCACTTTGATGAATTTCCTGATTGATTTAAGTAGAAAAATTGGCTTCCCTGCGTGTGAAACGATTGGCTTCATTACTTTTAGAAGTTTTGCTATGAACCTTGCCGTGTTCGTAGAATTTCTTAGTTAAATTCACCGTTGGCTTGATGGTCGTAGTTTATAACAGGTTAGCTTAAATCAGAGGTTTCTGTTTACATCTTGAGTGAAAGTTTACAATTCCCCCGCACACGAGAAATTAGTTCTTGAAACGGGTTAGGGTTAGGGTTGGGGTTAAGATTAGGGTTGGGGTCAGAATTAGGGTATTTATATTGTATGGTGAAATGCAAACGCCTTCCAAATCTTTTTCTCCGTGCTTATTATATAGTTTCCCCGTGAAATTTGAGTGATACTATCACACAGATCATTAAATTATAATGAGACCACCAGGCGATCTGATTTAACGAAGTTGAAATCTTCCTCGGGTTGTTAATATCTTTATTTTGATTAACTTCATTTATTTAAAGCGATTGTTGACATTGTAATTGTAATTGCAAATTTGTAACTACAATTGTAATTGTCGACATTGTAATTGCAAATTGAGAGTTGAACTGTTCTGTTGTTTTCACCAAATTTGAAGAGATGTGTCCACTTGTCGAAAAGGGCAATTAATTATTTGTCCTTCACTTACAGGTTAAAGCATAAGAAAACCCTCCACTTACATAGCGTAAAAAATTCGTCCTGAAATTTTACAACACTTACCTGCTGCCTTTTGCATTCAGGACTTGCGTCAGCAGTAACGCCGCATAAAACGTGTAAATTTAAACTCCCGCGATGACCGTTAGAGCAGCGATTTTGACGATAAGTCTTTGAAGCGAGTTTAGGTAACACTGAGTAAAGTTTGAAAAAATAATCAGTGCACCCGAGCAAAACCTGAAATGACTATTTTGCCAATAAGATAAAAAATCCGTTTTTCGTTAGTGAGTGGTGCACCCTGGAGGGTGAATCAGCGACATTTTACGACTTGGTGAAAGCATTCTAAATAATTAACAAATACTTTTCTAGTTACATAAATCTTTCCAGCAGGTAAGCGAAATGCTGAGTAATATAACTTTGCGTGGAACGTTTTTTTAGGAAATAATTTAACATTTCCCTTTTTTCCCTGATTTATGCTGTGCACGTATGACGTCATCTACTGGCACGAGGGAACAGTATTGCGGGACATTTAAAATGAAAAAAACAAAAAATATTTTCAACGTAAATACGATATACTCATAAAATTGTTATAAAGGAATACAATTTTTAAGGCGATTTTTTCAGCCTACTTTAGGTACCCCTTTTTTGTCCTTTAAGTTGTATTGTTAACGTAATAAACTACTATAATATTTTCATAGTTGAGTGAATGTTACAAACCATTAACTTCGTAATTGGTCATAAAGTGATTCTCCAAATCTTGCTAAACCTGTAATTCTAAGATAGGTCAGTTGCCTGCTCAGGGAATTTCTCCCTGGAAAGCAACTATTTTGAGATATAGGTTACAAAGCATATATCCGTTTTTCCCGTTTATCTGTAATTAATGGAACAGTAATTAATTTATGCAACATGTAATAGCTAAAATGCTAGATTATAATACAGATAAAATCTAGACATTGTATACTAGTTCATATTGTGACATCTAACCTATTTGATATCATTTGTCATAACGTACTAAGTGCAATAATTATCGCTCGTTAAAATATTATGATCTTTATTACATTATATTCGTTGTTTTGTGTTTACAGCTATGAAGTAGAGAACAACTTAATCATTTAATCATTTTAAAATCGCACATAACGGAATTTCGAGACAACTTTTATATAACGCATGAAATGAATCAATGAAAAGTAAGCTTTTCAGTCTGATAGTATTAACCATTAAAATTACAATTCAGTAAACCAGCATGTTCTGGACATGATATTAAATCAGGGAAGTTCTCGACACCATTGTGGATTTTTAAACTGATGTGTATGTAATGATCTAGGAGTTATTGAAGCTTTGACTCACACGGTACTACTTTTAAACTGATGTGTATGTAAAGCTCTAGGAGTTATTGAAGCTTTGACTCGCACGGTACTACTTTTAAACTGATGTGTATGTAATGATCTAGGAGTTATTGAAGGTTTAGCTCACACGGTGCTACTTTTAAACTGATGTGTATGTAATGATCTAGGAGTTATTGAAGGTTTAGCTCACACGGTACTACTTTTAAACTGATGTGTACGTAATGATCTAGGAGTTATTGAAGCTTTGACTCACACGGTACTAGTTTTAAACTGATGTGTATGTAATGATCTAGGAGTTATTGAAGCTTTACTCACACGGTACTACTTTTAAACTGATGTGTACGTAATGATCTAGGAGTTATTGAAGCTTTGACTCACACGGTACTAGTTTTAAACTGATGTGTATGTAATGATCTAGGAGTTATTGAAGCTTTGACTCACACGGTACTACTTTTAAACTGATGTGTATGTAAAGCTCTAGGAGTTATGAAGCTTTGACTCACACGGTACTACTTTTAAACTGATGTGTATGTAAAGCTCTAGGAGTTATTGAAGCTTTGACTCGCACGGTACTACTTTTAAACTGATGTGTATGTAAAGCTCTAGGAGTTATGAAGCTTTGACTCACACGGTACTACTTTTAAACTGATGTGTACGTAAAGCTCTAGGAGTTATTGAAGCTTTGACTCGC
Source organism: Tubiluchus corallicola (assembly GCA_030141605.1). Taxonomy (NCBI): domain Eukaryota; kingdom Metazoa; phylum Priapulida; class Priapulimorpha; order Priapulimorphida; family Tubiluchidae; genus Tubiluchus; species Tubiluchus corallicola. The sequence continues at coordinate 54,953 of JAQGDQ010000711.1, forward strand.
ACGGTACTACTTTTAAACTGATGTGTATGTAAAGCTCTAGGAGTTATTGAAGCTTTGACTCACACGATACTACTTTTAAACTGATGTGTATGTAAAGCTCTAGGAGTTATTGAAGCTTTGACTCACACGGTACTACTTTTAAACTGATGTGTATGTAATGATCTAGGAGTTATTGAAGCTTTGACTCACACGGTACTAGTTTTAAACTGATGTGTATGTAAAGCTCTGGGAGTTATTGAAGCTTTGGCTCGCGCGGTACTACTTTTAAACTGATGTGTATGTAAAGCTCTAGGAGTTATTGAAGCTTTGACTCACACGGTACTACTTTTAAACTGATGTGTATGTAAAGATCTAGGAGTTATTGAAGGTTTGACTCACACGGTACTACTTTTAAACTGATGTGTATGTAAAGCTCTAGGAGTTATTGAAGCTTTGACTCACACGGTACTACTTTTAAACTGATGTGTATGTAAAGCTCTAGGAGTTATTGAAGCTTTGACTCGCACGGTACTACTTTTAAACTGATGTGTATGTAAAGATCTAGGAGTTATTGAAGGTTTGACTCACACGGTACTACTTTTAAATTGATGTGTATGTAAAGTTCTAGGAGTTATTGAAGCTTTGGCTCACACGGTACTACTTTTAAACTGATGTGTATGTAATGATCTAGGAGTTATTGAAGCTTTGACTCGCACGGTACTACTTTTAAACTGATGTGTATGTAAAGCTCTAGGAGTTATTGAAGCTTTGACTCGCACGGTACTACTTTTAAACTGATGTGTATGTAAAGATCTAGGAGTTATTGAAGGTTTGACTCACACGGTACTACTTTTAAATTGATGTGTATGTAAAGTTCTAGGAGTTATTGAAGCTTTGGCGCACACGGTACTACTTTTAAACTGATGTGTACGTAAAGCTCTAGGAGTTATTGAAGCTTTGACTCACACGGTACTACTTTTAAACTGATGTGTATGTAAAGCTCTAGGAGTTATTGAAGCTTTGACTCACACGGTACTACTTTTACACTGATGTGTACGTAATGATCTAGGAGTTATTGAAGCTTTGACTCGCACGGTACTACTTTTAAACTGATGTGTATGTAAAGCTCTGGGAGTTATTGAAGCTTTGACTCACACGGTACTACTTTTAAACTGATGTGTATGTAAAGCTCTAGGAGTTATTGAAGCTTTGACTCGCACGGTACTACTTTTAAACTGATGTGTATGTAAAGCTCTAGGAGTTATTGAAGCTTTGACTCACACGGTACTACTTTTAAACTGATGTGTATGTAAAGTTCTAGGAGTTATTGAAGCTTTGGCTCACACGGTACTACTTTTAAACTGATGTGTACGTAAAGCTCTGGGAGTTATTAAAGCTTTGACTCGCACCGTTTCGCTGTACCGCCTCAATGATTTCGCGGTACCCTCCGCTTTACGTGAAAGGAAAATTTTGCAGACGTATCGATCTGATCAATCAGTACAGTTGGTTGTACTGGTTTCCTGGAGCCAGGGCAGTCTGTTCTGTACACGCTCCTGCTTTTAGATGTGGATGTGACACGCCTTGAGGAAATTTCTTTCTTGTCCTACAAACACTGTCTTTGCAGAGTTGGAACTTGGTCAAAAAGCTTTGCCCGCCCGCCCACATACTCGTTGCGTAAATTTAGTTTAAATTTGGAGCTGGTCAAAAAGCTTTGCCCGCCCACATACTCGTTGCGTAAATTTAGTTTAAATTTGGAGCTTGGTCAAAAAGCTTTGCCCGCCCACATACTTGTTGCGTAAATTTAGTTTAAATTTGGAGCTTGGTCAAAAAGCTTTGCCCGCCCACATACTTGTTGCGTAAATTTAGTTTAAATTTGGAGCTGGTCAAAAAGCTTTGCCCGCCCGCCCACATACTCGTTGCGTAAATTTAGTTTAAATTTGGAGCTGGTCAAAAAGCTTTGCCCGCCCGCATACTTGTTGCGCAAATTTAGTTTAAATTTGGAGCTGGTCAAAAAGCTTTGCCCGCCCACCCGCATACTTGTTGCGTAAATTTAGTTTAAATTTGGAGCTGGTCAAAAAGCTTTGCCCGCCCACATACTCGTTGCGTAAATTTAGTTTAAATTTGGAGCTTGGTCAAAAAGCTTTGCCCGCCCGCATACTCGTTGCGTAAATTTAGTTTAAATTTGGAGCTGGTCAAAAAGCTTTGCCCGCCCGCATACTCGTTGCGTAAATTTAGTTTAAATTTGGAGCTGGTCAAAAAGCTTTGCCCGCCCACATACTTGTTGCGTAAATTTAGTTTAAATTTGGAGCTTGGTCAAAAAGCTTTGCCCGCCCACATACTTGTTGCGTAAATTTAGTTTAAATTTGGAGCTTGGTCAAAAAGCTTTGCCCGCCCACATACTTGTTGCGTAAATTTAGTTTAAATTTGGAGCTGGTCAAAAAGCTTTGCCCGCCCGCCCACATACTCGTTGCGTAAATTTAGTTTAAATTTGGAGCTGGTCAAAAAGCTTTGCCCGCCCGCATACTTGTTGCGCAAATTTAGTTTAAATTTGGAGCTGGTCAAAAAGCTTTGCCCGCCCACCCGCATACTTGTTGCGTAAATTTAGTTTAAATTTGGAGCTGGTCAAAAAGCTTTGCCCGCCCACATACTCGTTGCGTAAATTTAGTTTAAATTTGGAGCTTGGTCAAAAAGCTTTGCCCGCCCGCATACTTGTTGCGTAAATTTAGTTTAAATTTGGAGCTGGTCAAAAAGCTTTGCCCGCCCGCATACTCGTTGCGTAAATTTAGTTTAAATTTGGAGCTGGTCAAAAAGCTTTGCCCGCCCACATACTTGTTGCGTAAATTTAGTTTAAATTTGGAGCTGGTCAAAAAGCTTTGCCCTCCCACATACTCGTTGCGTAAATTTAGTTTAAATTTTATTTTTTTACTGTGGATTTACAAAACAGACTGCGTCTTATACAGGTATCTCCACGATGCAAGTGCTGAGTGCAAAGAGTTAGTAAAACCATAACTAACATCACAGCTAATATCACACTAGATTTGATAAAACGCTTGAGACTTGATTACATTCAGCAGATGGTGATTAAACTTACCTGCATAAACACAACATTTTAATAATAACAGTCATAATAAAAATGCATTAACAAAGTAAGTTGGCTGGTTAATCATCTAACAGTAAATTATATTATATTGTAAATCGAAACGTTGATTTAATGAACTGCTGTACATAATCTCTGGATAACAATGCAGCATTGGTGACCAGTTTTGAATACTCTCTATAATATTACGGGATTGTAATTTTGTAAAAGTTCAGTGTTACAATCTGGTGGTGATGCGTAAATTTCGTAATAGTTTCCACAAGTCTGACCCAAGCATACTGAATTCGTGGAGATATTTTTAAGAAGGATATTAACTCGAAAATTTGCTAAGCACACGTTCTTAAGAAAATGTTCTTAACAGGTGTTTGTCAAGCGTTCTTGTGAAACTTTGTGTAACATTTTACAGAAATTTTACGATACTTCGTATGAACGATCTTGCGAACAACTTAAAGTCGAGGTAAATTCTCACTATAATATAAGCTTTTACAACGTAAAATCCTATTGTAATTACGAATATTTAACTTATTTTATTATAAACTTACTGTAAAGCTTGCTTCTATTTTTTTCGTTTTACTAATAAGTGAAAAATACACGAATTCTTATTCTAACTGTAAACTGCTGAGGCTGCTCAGAGGCGTCATTGGGAACACCTTATGAAGAACTTTTAATACGAATATTGGAGTCCCCCAGGGGGACTGTCTTGGTCCAATACTTTTCACGCTCTACCTAGCAAATGCACTTAAGATCCAAACTCCTCCAAATGATGATGATGATTACGACACCACTCTCTGTGATAACCTTCCTTACCATGTTCTGGACCACTCCTATCCTGCTCTGGAATCCCATGAACCATTGATCAACAATACGCGGACGATATAGGATGGATTAGTGTATCGAATTTTCACACAATGAAAAGTAATTTTTAGAGAAAAGAAACCTTTATGTAAACCAGTCAAAACAGAAGAATAAATTATACACTGTATGTACATTCTTATTCTTATGCTGAGTCTCATCATAAATGCATTCATATGCAAAGTTGTACAGAATTGTATTCGCGTTCTTAGTACATAATCTGCTTAAGCCTTTTCCTTTCAGTGAAATTCGTCTCGCTATCTCGTCTCAACGCATTGACAATTCTTAATGTCTTGCAATAAAGAAGTAACTTTTCTTTCAGTAATAATCTGCTGGTTCTATAGGTTTCTACTTTACGCTGTATAACGACTATATCTGACAGTTTTTAAAAGAAAGACAAGGTTTTTGTAATGTTGGTTTCCTTTTACTGTTACCATTTTTAGACTTAGTAAAAATGTAATAAAGAAATTTTGCAAAAAAATGTTTATAAAGCATGAAGTTAATCTATGCTACTGCTGTATAGAAATTTTCGGGGTGCGGTGGCATTCACTTGAAAATCATGACGTAACTGGTGGACTTCTTGACCTATCGTTAGTGCATCGTGCATCGTGACTTTCCGTAAGCAAGAGCTGCTTAAACTAATTCAAAATTCTGCTGTTTACCTAATGTTCGTGCAAAAATATCAGTTGTCCACAAGGCATAACATAATCCTTTAACATAATCGAAGGACTCGTTCTTTCCTTGCTGCTTGACATACACATTACCACACGGTGACATCATTTTCTCGTGTCTCGTACACACATTACCACACGGTGACATCGTTTTCCCGTGTCTCGTATACACATTACCACACGGTGACATCATTTTCTCGTGTCTCGTACACACATTACCACACGGAGACATCATTTTCTCGTGTCTCGTATACACATTACCACACGGTGACATCATTTTCTCGTGTCTCGTACACACATTACCACACGATGACATCATTTTCTCGTGTCTCGTATACACATTACCACATGGTGACATCATTTTCTCGTGTCTCGTACACACATTACCACACGGTGACATCATTTTCTCGTGTCTCGTATACACATTACCACACGGTGACATCATTTTCTCGTGTCTCGTACACACATTACCACACGGTGACATCATTTTCTCGTGTCTCGTACACACATTACCACACGGTGACATCATTTTCTCGTGTCTCGTACACACATTACCACACGGTGACATCATTTTCTCGTGTCTCGTACACACATTACCACACGGTGACATCATTTTCTCGGTGTCTCGTATACACATTACCACACGGTGACATCATTTTCTCGTGTCTCGTACACACATTACCACACGGTGACATCATTTTCTCGTGTCTCGTACACACATTACCACACGGTTACATCATTTTCTCGTGTCTCGTATACACATTACCACACGGTAACATCATTTTCTCGTGTCTCGTACACTTACCACACGGTGACATCATTTTCGTGTCTCGTACACATTACCACACGGTGACATCATTTTCTCGTGTCTCGTACACATTACCACACGGTGACATCATTTTCTCGTGTCTCGTACACACATTACCACACGGTGACATCATTTTCCGTGTCTCGTACACACATTACCACGGTGACATCATTTTCTCGTGTCTCGTACACTTACCACACGGTGACATCATTTTCTCGTGTCTCGTACACACATTACCACACGGTGACATCATTTTCTCGTGTCTCGTATACACATTACCACACGGTGACATCATTTTCTCGTGTCTCGTATACACATTACCACACGGTGACATCATTTTCTTGTGTCTCGTATACACATTACCACACGGTGACATCATTTTCTCGTGTCTCGTACACACATTACCACACGGTGACATCATTTTCTGGTGTCTCGTACACACATTACCACACGGTGACATCATTTTCTCGTGTCTCGTACACACATTACCACACGGTGACATCATTTTCTCGTGTCTCGTACACACATTACCACACGGTGACATCATTTTCTCGTGTCTCGTATACACATTACCACACGGTGACATCATTTTCTCGTGTCTCGTATACACATTACCACAAGGTGACATCATTTTCTTGTGTCTCGTATACACATTACCACACGGTGACATCATTTTCTCGTGTCTCGTACACGAAACTGCACGAAAACATTTTTGATTTACTAAAGTATTATGACACGATGTGTAAAGGCAGGTTTCATCAGGAAAAGTCGTAAATTTGGCTTGTGTAACGCCTGCAACTTGTTGATACGAACTATTGCCGTTGCCGTTGTTTCTAATCACGTGGGAATCGACGGCTAGATACCGCCTGTCATCTTCCATCTGAATTTAATGTGTCATTTGGGAAAATCAAATTATTTTTCTTAAAGTCACGGTAAGTCAAGCGCCTATCAGTAATTGTCAGTTGGACAGTCTGGAGACTTAGATTGTGCAACAGACTGTGATACAGTAGCGTCAAAAACGGAATAGAACGGAGCAGAAAGAAATGGAATGGAACGGAATGACTGTGCGGAGCAGCACAAAAAAGAGCAAGAACAGAATGGAACAGAGCAGAACATAGTTGAATTATTATTATTATTATTATTATTATTTATATTATTATTATTATTATTATTATTATTATTATTATTATTATTATTATTATTATTATTATTATAATCATCATTATTATTATTATCATTATTATTACTATCATATTGTTTTATGCGTCTTTTCTCGTGGCTACGCTAAATGAGTATTTCAAAATACATTTCACGTGGTTTTTCCATTTTCTGCCAAAGTACGGAAACGAATCCTAATTTCTTTACTGATTTTTTGCATTTTTAATATATTTACGTTTCTACTTTGAAGCAAAAGAATGACAGCTTTTCAATGAAGTCATCGGCCTACTGTTACTTTTCACGAATAAAGTAGCCCCTGGTCGTGCCATGAATTTCTAAATGCTTTGGGTGCATGTACATTTCTGCTGTTTTATAATCTTAGTCTGTGCAAATTTACAGTTAAGCTTGGTCCTAATTCCATATTCTTATACCAAAATTTGCTTTAGTCACAACCATTTTATTAGTACTGTATTTTATAGTGTACGTTTCTGTAATGTCTTAACAATTTTTATACCACGTACTTGAGAATTTAAAACACCTTTGCCACCGCAATAACTACCTTTGCAAAAACTTACTTTGTAAACTCGCTTTTATACTGAATTAAAAGGTTAGAAAATGCTGCGCTGCTGCAATGGAGGAATGCACGTACTACATAAAATAAATATTATAATAGGTCTGCAACCGTTATGCTATATGTTGCTATGTTGCAAGAATATCTTATGAAGTTGGCAACGTATTCTTGTATTGTCAGAATGTTGGTTATAATCAACATAGTGGAGTTGGATCAAATGAAATCTTTGAACTGGTTTATTTTAATTTTTTAAACAAAAATCATGATGGAATCTTTTCCAACAGAACAAATGTTGTGATCGTTCAAGATAACATTGAAAACCTGTTGATAACGTACTCAATCGAGTTACCATTATAACCTTTGTGATTATCACCAATGGGTCACCTTCATCATTATCATGAGCATGATCATCATCGTCATCAGCGGCAGCGGTATCTTCATCGTCATCACATCAACGTCATCATCATCATCATGTTCATCCTCGTCATCAGCGGCAGCAGCATCTTCATTGTCATCTACATCAACATCATCATCATGTTCATCCTCGTCATCAGCGGCAGCAGCATCTTCATTGTCATCTACATCAACATCATCATCATGTTCATCCTCGTCATCAGCGGCAGCAACATCTTCATTGTCATCTACATCAACATCATCATCATTATGTTCATCCTCGTCATCAGCGGCAGCAGCATCTTCATCGTCATCAACATCAACATCATCATCATCATCATCATCATCATCATGTTCATCCTCGTCATCAGCAGCAGCAGCATCGTCATCAACATCAACGTCATCAACATCATCATCATCATGTTCATCATCGTCATCAGCAGCAGCAGCATCTTCATCAACATCATCATCATCATTTTCATCGTTATAATTAGTACCGCTAACATAACAGTCTGTTGCAGCTGTTAATCATCCACCGTGAAAATACAGATTTGTCGTTTTTGCAAACTTAAAAGTTTTCCTCATACGTTCAAGTTCTAACTTGTTACTTTTAGTAGCTTATTTGTTTTCATATTTTATCTATATATAACACAAATAGCCTTGTAGAAAAACGTAATCGAGACTAGCATATGTTGTTCCTCTGCTTAGTTACTTATTGGGTAGCCACTATCATTTTTTTCGATTTTTCAATTCCAACTCCAGAATGCTCATTAAGCACTAAATCTGAACCTTTAAAACGTCTTCAGTTTCTTGATATTGGTGCATCATCAGCAGCTGCATTGCAATGGTTTGTCTTTATTTTCAGGTATCAAGACTTACTTCATTGTCCCAAAGAAAGAACAGATTACTGAGTTGGAGATTTCACCTCACGAGGTCTCACACGGGATGCAGTCACAAGTGTCTACACCTGGCGAGCAGTCTTGCATTTCAGATAATACATCTTCCAATGGCGGACCAGGAATGTGAGTAGTTTCCCTTTTTGTTTTAGTTTTGTCGATCTTTGTCTGTTAGTTTTTCTCTCCCTCTCTCCCTCGTTTGATTTCCTACATCTCTTCCTCCATCCTTGCCTCTCTCTTTCTCGCTGTCTCTCTCTCTCTCTCTCTCTCTCTCTCTCTCTCTCTCTCTCTCTCTCTCTCTCTCTCTCTCTCTCTCTCTCTCTCTTCTCTCTCCCTCTCTCCCTCCTTCCTTGCCTCTTTCTTTCTCGCTGTCTCACTCTCTCTCTCTCTCTCTCTCTCTCACTCACTCACTCACTCACTCTCTCACTCTCTTCTCTCTCTCTCTCTCTCTCACACACACACACTCTCTCTCTCTCTCACTCTCTCTCTCTCTCTGTCTCTCCCTCTCTCTCTCTCTCTGGCTCTCTCTCTCTCTTTCTCTCTCTCTCTCTCTCTCTGGCTCTCTCTCTCTCTCTCTCTCTCCCTCTCTCTCTCTCTCTCTCTCTCTCTCTCTCTCTCTCTCTCTCTCTCTCTCTCTCTCTCTCTCTCTCTCTCTCTCTCTCTCTCTCTCTCTCTCTCTCTCTCTCCCCTCTCACTTTCTCTCTCATACACGCACATCATTACCATTTCTATTACTTTCTTTTGATCAAAGTCTTGTGTGCGTTTTCATCTTGTTCTTGTTGACTGTATCGAATGCTTTGTCACAAGAGCACTACTATTGCATTAAAGTTGAAAAGTGAAACGTTCCAGGCTTCCATTGACCATTATAGTAGCTATTTAAATATTTATGCGAATCCAGTAATTAAGCTGTTTGGGTTTGGCTGGTGCTGCGTTCCATGCTAGTCCGCGTTCGTTGTTCTCGTTCCGTTTGTGTAGATTTTAGTGCGGATAATTCGGACAACTGGAGACGGGACAACTTTTAATTTAGCAAAAAACGTACTTATTCCTTGTTACTGTTTACTTCTACAACAGCTGTTGTTGTTACCGTTGCTTTGTTCAAAGCAAGAAGGAACATTCTGGATTTGTGGTGACATCTTTTTCCTTATATTTTCACTTTTTAAAGGCTTGCATTTTCTCGTAAAAGAAACTGTAAACGACATGTTGTGGATATCTAATTTGAGTAGGATGTTTACTCATTTTATTGCTTTTTTTCTTGAATATGCAATAAATAACTGAATAAAAATGCATATGGATAAAATGAAAACGGAAGTGAGGCTGTGAAGTTGGTGTTGTTCGTTATAAAAACAAAATGTCTCTACAAATTTGTCTATTTTATGTTAATTTATTACTTGGCATATATCCAATAAATTAAAATCTAGTATGAATTCAATTACATAATGCATAATCTAGATTCTTTTAGACATTTTTCTGTATACATATATATATATATATATATATATGTATCTTTAAAACCAAGGGTAGTTTACAAACTGCAAGTAATAAGCTTGCCGAACCTCGACTTCTGCCACAGTGAAAGAGTTGCTTTTTTTGTTTGCCTTTACACTTCTTCACCAGTTTGATAAAATTTTTGGGCAATCTTATGTTTGCGTCAGTTTTGTTGCTTTTGTATGCCTCGTCTACAACGTCTACAAGAGCGCTTACACAGTTAACAGATAATTCTGGAGTAGTTTGTGTTGTTGTGTTTCTATGGTCGCTTTATGAGAATTATGAGTCTGTAAGAATTCTTCAAATTAAGGTAAGTGAAGTTTGCTTTGTGTTAGTTAACTTTGTTGTGTTGTTTATCATATTTACTTACATTTTAAATACTATTTTTTGCATTGACCTAATAGTCAAGATCTTAGGCTTTAAAAATTACAGCAAAAATCGCAAGTTTAGAAGCTTTCCTTCATAACAGATAGCTGAAATGATTAAGGTGGTTACTAGAATACTAAACTAACTTCGCATTCTTAATTTAGTTATTCAGATCAAGAACGAATTCTGATTTCTTTGAAATTTAAAAGGCATGCAACAGTGTTTTCTACATGAACTCTAAAACTGGGAATGAATTTTCCAACTCCCCACGCAATTTAAATACATTAACCCTAACCCTATCCTTAACCCTAAACCAAGCCTAACCTCAACCCAAACCTAATCTGCTTCACGAACTAATTTCTTGTTTATGGGGAATTGTAAACTTCAGCCTAAAATTGCACTCAAGGTTTATTCTCAAAATCTTTTGTAATTATACTAGTGCCAGCAAGATCTGTCCGACATGTATTTTCTTCTCCGTATTTATAACAGGTATTCCTGCATAGAAAAGTACCTGCAAGCAAATCAACTTACTGAGGCGATAGTACCTGCAGATGGGCTGTGTATTCTATATGCGGTACACGGAGCACTGATGTCCATACAGTGTGCTCAAGCTAAGCTTTCAGAAGACATCCTCAAAGAAATGATGCTTGATGAACTCGTCGAGCATTTAGATGACTACCTTCCATACTCTGCTAGTGATGCAGGGAGCACAGTGGAAGCAGTGAAAAGATGGTTATGCGAGGGGGGAAATTGTCCAAACGAGTGTGTTTATTTTGTTCTCCAAGTACTTGCTCAGACATTAGGTGTTGTGATTCTAGTAGTACAAGAGACTACTCCAGGGAATTTGAATGTGATAAGGCTCAAGCCCGATAGGCTGCATGATCCAGGTGCAGCTGCGTATCATAGTATAACCCTTGTGAGAAGAGAAGACCATTTTAATTATGGCTATTGCATAAAAGACGAATGCAATGCTGTATTTGCAGCAAGTCAACCACTGCCTGATGTGGTAACAACTTCTAGCACAGATGACATTGAACAGAAGAAAGATACTTCTGATAGGTATAGAAGAATCCTATTTACTGAAAAATTTTGTACATAAGAGCTAGTCATATTGTCATGCTTGTAAATTAGTATTATTTATAGAAATATTTTAGTGCTGATTTGATATAAATTTCATTTTTCTTCCTTTGTTTTTTTGCATTAGTTTAATTCAAAAACAATTCTTCCTTTGTTTTTTGCATTATTTTAATTCAAAACAACATATAAGTTTTCTCACAAAGTTCTACAGAAAAATTGCATAGTTATCTTTATCTTTTACATCTATTGCAGGGAACAACAAGTTTACTTTCCTATCCTAGTCAAATACTTCACAGACGATGACAACCAGCCATTCATGTCGGCTTATTTCCATCCACATGACACTTTACAAGATGTCTTCAAAATGCTTGGTGCAGATTGGTATCAAGACAAACGCAGCCATGTAGTTACTGCTAATGCAACGTTTAATAAAACTTTAGCAAAATTGTTAAAACAAAAAATGGCTGGAAGCCCAGGTCCTGAAAGGTACAGAAAGATGTAATAATTTTTAATTGTCTTTTTTGTCAGCTAAACGTGGTTGCCTTAGTAATGGGAATTATAATTTTTAATTGTCTTTTTTGTCATCTAAACGTGGTTGCTTTAGTAATGGGAATTATAATTTTTAATTGTCTTTTTTGTCAGCTAAACGTGGTTGCTTTAGTAATGGGAATTATAATTTTTAATTGTCTTTTTTGTCATCTAAACGTGGTTGCTTTAGTAATGGGAATTATAATTTTTAATTGTCTTTTTTGTCAGCTAAACGTGGTTGTCTTAGTAATGGGAATTATAATTTTTAATTGCCTTTTTTGTCAGCTAAACGTGGTTGCTTTAGTAATGGGAATTATAATTTTTAATTGTCTTTTTGTCAGCTAAACGTGGTTGCCTTAGTAATGGGAATTATAATTTTTAATTGTCTTTTTGTCAGCTAAACGCGGTTGCTTTAGTAATGGGAATTATAATTTTTAATTGTCTTTTTGTCAGCTAAACGTGGTTGCCTTAGTAATGGGAATTATAATTTTTAATTGTCTTTTTGTCAGCTAAACGCGGTTGCCTTAGTAATGGGAATTAAAAACCAGTTTGTTTTAGCTGTTCCAATGGTGCTATGCGTTTTTGAGCTTTTTAGCTTAGCGTTGTTATCTTTGTTGGAGCTCTCTGGTGAAGGACTTGATTTGTTAAGTTAAAGAATGCAATTGGAATTATCGTTTCAAAAATGCCTCTAAACATTTTGTATTTTTAAAATTGATCATGATCATTTTCATTTTTACTTTGCTTGTTATATTATTAATGCGGCAAAACTTTTTGTGCACAATGAAACTGTATCCTTATTGGTTAATATACATACATAGTCTCAGGTAATATCTGTTTGGTTGTCTTTTTGTCTGCATTGCAAGGGCTTCTGTGTTTAAAAATTTTGCTTATTTCTCAATTACTGGAGTCGATTTATAGTTGGTATTTCTTGTTATCTGTTAAGCTGCTGCTTGCTGAGCATGCGCAGTAACTCCTGCTTATTTGTTAGAGTTGTTCATAAGTATTCGTGTTTGTGTGTACATAATTGCGTAACCTGTGAATTTTTTAAGCTTTTCAGATACAGTGTTCCCTCGCTACTTCGCGGTTCGTTTATCGCGGACTCGCTGTTTCGCGGGGTTTTGCGGTACTCCGTCTAAAGTATTTTTGCACATGCGTAGTACGTATTGTATAGTAACGTATAGATTTGATGAATTTTACAGTAAATAGTATATTTATTCGGCGGATGAATGCACACCAAAAACGAAATGTAGTACTTGCGCCTGCTTGAGATGCTACTTGCCGACGTGAGATTGTACACAACACACGATTGGTTGATTGATGGAAAGCGACGAACCAGAAATTTATGAACATTTAAGTAAAGTTTTTTAAAAGGTACATGTACAGTATGGGAAAAGTTATTAAGGAATGGGTTATGTATAAGAGTGTGGGGAGGGTTTATAAAGACTTAAAATAATGTATAACTACTAAAGTAAGTACAGCGTCCCTACTTCTCGGGTGGGCCTGGAATGGAATGCCCGCGATAAGTGAGGGAACACTATATTGTTGATAAAGATAACTGCTTGGGCTTCTATATTATATTTAGCACATTAAACGTGCCTGCATGTGTTAACACATGTACAGGATTTGTTGCAGACAGATTTTATGAAAGTGGCAATTTTCATTTTTTTGGATTCAAGCATCTGAGTCACAAACGTTTTGTTGTTGTCGTCATCACTGCCTCCCCTGTTGTTAATGTCAAATTCTTTACGTAGGATCGAAGAGATGTGAGTGTTTAAAAAAAACCTAGTGTTATACTTGCTTTATTAAAAGTAGTTGTTTTGTTATTGTGTGTGGGGAAATAAGAATGCATAATTAAATTGAATTAAATTAGGATTAAGTGTATAATTAATTTTGTTATAATGTATGAACTGTGCCGAAAGAGTGACTGAGCAGAGTGTATAAGAGAGTGAGAAGGGGCAAGGAAAGAGAAAGAGACAGAAAGAGAGAGAGTCACACAGAAATGAGGGGTGAGTGACCACGTGAATAAGTGAGTGAGTGGGGGTGTGGACAGTCAAGTGAGCAATGTGAAGTAGCCAAGAAAATTTCTTGCTTGAGCACACGGTGAGAGAAGGAATTGTTCATTATTCAAATAGCCCGAGTTGCTGATTTTGTCATCTGAAGGGAGTTTTGCATGTAAACTTTAAATTACATGTTTAGAGCATTCGAATGAAAAGCCATTTTAAGGAACCAACCAAGCATGAACAAAAAGAAAACGTTTATTATTTTTATTGGTTTCCATAAAAAACCATTTTCCACTTATTATCTGCTGAACATTTGCCAATATATTTTTGTAATTAATTGACAGTGGATCAAATGCTACCTGTACACTAATTCTTTATTTTAATGTTTAAGCAATGCTTGTAGTTTTTTTGTATTATTGTCACTATTATTGATATGATAAATACAGACAAATGTGCAAGCCACAATAATTAATGTGACTGCTGATGCTTGTTGTTGCTGTTTTTGCTGCTTGACTGTAAGCTGTGCTTGTTAGTCGTCATCTACATTGGCTTCATTTTGCAATTGGATGTGTGAGCTGAACTAGAATGATTTGAAAATGGTGGGAGTGCCAAGAAGCTTCAACATCAAAGTCCACCATATTGCTGTTTAACAAGTAACTCGAACACTGTTTACACACTTGCCACTTAATTCGTTCACACTAGCATACTCAAGATGAAAACATAAGGAACCACAATAATGCAAGGTTTTATGAGAGCAAATATATGTTTGCTCTTTGCACAGGTTTCTCCACATGGCACCTTTCTTCTACATTAAGTTTAAGGTCTCTACTTTATTTTTTACTGACGGAATGACGGAATAGTAGGATAGCACTAAGTACTGTCCAGTCAAGAAGAGATAGTGCAACAGCATGCCTTTCCTCTGGGATAATGTAACCTTCTAGACTGTTGTAACTTGTCACCATGCAAATTGCAATAGTTACGCATACATTTAATTATACAATTAATGTTAAACAATGTATAACTTCTGTAATTACTTTTAACTTATGTATAACATTTAATTACTTCGTACATACTGCAACATTAAATATCCAGGGTGTTCCTCTTTTGTGAGACACTAAGTGGACAGAGCTGTCTGAGCCACACACCATTTCTATCTGGAGGCAGTGTAACGAGTGAAACAGCTCAGGAGCAAGTTTTTCTGGCAGTCTGCCATCCAATTACCATTCTAGCTCAGCATGTTTAACTTTGATTGGAAACAACTACCATGCAAATCTGTCGTACATGGTCCTTAAACTATTAGAACCATTATTTTTCTATAAACCAGATAAATTTATGTAAAAATTTCAATATAAATAAATAAGTCTAGCTTCAGAATTGTACAATAATCCTGTGTGAAAATTTAACTTAATACGTATAGGTGATCCATATAGGTATTACTGTATCACTGTCAGGTATCATACTATTAGGGGACGTGGCATTTTTTGGGATGGGCCAGTTGCCGTGTTAAGGCCAGTTGCCATGATAAGGCCAGTTGCCGTGTTAAGGCCAGTTTCCATGATAAGGCCAGTTTCCATGATAAGGCCAGTTGCCACTCGATTAAACAGCTACAGTTAGAAAAAAATGAATGCAACATTTCCTAATCAATATTCACATACTGTAGAGGTATATGCCTTAGCTTAAGTAATCTTTACTATTCACTTCGTAAGCTACAGTTGCTTTTAAGCTCATCAAGTCAACCTTAAGCAAAAAATTATCAGCTTTGTGGCTTATAATTCAGCTTTCTATTAGAACTCTTGCTAAATCAAGCCGTAATTAGCTAAAGGATTGAGCATAAAGGCTTATTTCTGTAGCATTCATTTAACAGGCGTTCATTGCTAGTTCTCCTCTTGTCTGATTTAATCCTTTCTGCCCCCGTAAAGGTTAATGAATTTATTTTAATCTGCGTAAGCCGTCACCATGCGTCTCGTGGCTCGGAAAATGTGGCTTTTATGGCTTCGTGTGTTCACAGTTGAGCAACCGCTAAGCTTTTGGCCTGGCTTCTCGCGTTCACAGTTGAGCAACCGCTAAGCTTTTGGCCACACTTCCTAGAAATCGCGCGCGCTGTGAAATTACAGTTTGATGAAATTGAGTAAAATTCTCCCGCCCGCTGAAAGGCTAGCGTCTGATTATGGCTCGTGAAGCCATTGAATTCGCATGAATGGTAACACCTGCAAGAAACGCACTTTGTTTCTTTCCCTGGAATTCCGGGCGCTTTGCACGCAGCCTGGCGTGAACATTGAATGGAGTGTTAATTGGGGTAACATTTTTCATAGTTTAGCCTTCTTCATCAAACCGTAATGCTCCTTCGTTCAGCATCATTTTAATGCTGATCCAACGAATCCAGTAGAGTTCATACTTCACGCGTATTTGTCCATACGGCAACGGTAATGGCAGCGATGGTTTGTAGTTCAGAGTATTATCGATATGTTTAATTTAAACTGAATTACTGAATACATACTGTTAGAGCCATTAAATAGATATTAAAATTGTGAAAAGATTCAAATAAAATTTGTCAGAAAAAATGCAAATTGAAACAAAATTGTGTGTCCTTCTGTTACATCAGCATATATTTCTCAGTTTCTCGAGTTTAATTGAGTCGTGTAGATCTACTTGAGGTACATCTTTTTGATATTTTCTTTTAATTTTCGGTATCATTTTTATGTGGCAATACATCGTGAATTCCACGAGTAACAGTCTTGTGAAACAATAAACATTTTTAACTCGATTTATGTGTTTATAATCGTTATTTATTTAAAGTGGATTAACAAAACAGATGTAACAGATACAAGTCTCTCCAGTGCAGATGGAAGTGAGTCAGTGCATTAAACACCAGTGCTAATTTAACGATCAATAAGATTTTAAAGCAAATAACTTCAATTAGGCATACATATTTCAATTAGGCACAATATATAAGTCACCTGGGCATTAGACAATGCAGTAAATCATCGCAATTAAGCAATACGCGAATTCACGTGAAAGAAAGTGTAAGCTCTAATCTGCAAGAACAACATAAATATTGTACTCATTCTTCAGTTAGTAAAGTTACTTGACTTAGACTTTACGAAAATTTGCACAATTTTGAACTATGGTAAGTAGAAGCTCACTATTGCAAGATTTCAGTAAATTCCTCATCGAATTACACGTAAATTTATGGCTAAAATTTACAATTTGCTCATGGCTAATGAAATTGCTACAAAGTCATTATTAACTTATTGAAATATTGTGTTCATTTCTATAATGTGTACATTCAAAAAAGTAATATACATAATTTTCAATGGATCTGTTACGAGAACATACTGAACTAACTGTTAGGTTGTGAGTTAACAAATCAGAATTTCGCTTGCTTTTCAGAAAATGTGCAGAAGTTGATGTAACTGTTGTGTAGAACTTTTTGAATAAAAAACCAACATAAAGTGTTTATTTGGTATTTTTATCGTAATTCCGCATTCATTGTGTTAAGTCAGTTGTTTGCTCCGTATTCGTGCTAGCAGTGGCTCATATTCTCATGTCTGAGTGATAATGACAACATGTGTTGTAGTTTTGAAACTTAACAGACAACTTTTTTGACTTTTGTCTAACGGTTTAGCTCTTTTTATATCATTTTGACAAGCTTTTTCACAATTCCAGTGATTGATTATGGTCGTGCAAAGGTCAAAGGTTAAGTGTACCAGTCAACTCATTTGCATACACTTGACAACGCCTTGAAGCCCATGCTATTATAATATCAACAGTTTTAACAACTAGCTAGAACCTTACCTAGTTCATTTTTTCTTGTTTCCAAGCAATATCCTGCTGGTAAATACTCTATGAACAAACTAAATTAAGTAATGTCCACGTAAAACAACATAAGTTACTGAACTGGTGTGGCAGACGGCTTTGCTTTATCCACGTCATGTGACGGTTGTAGTTAAGACGTGTTGCTGTGGCACACTTAACCTTTGACCTACAGCAACTGTGTGTGCTCACAATGAAACTGTGAAAAGGTTTTTTAATGAGATTTTGCTATACACTAAGAAACTTTTTGATAGTTCTGACAATATTCTGTTTGATAGACTTCAAACTGATGTAATTTTCAAAGGTCGTTTCGCAGCTTAAACGTTCACAGTTATGTTGCTGTTATCTTGCTCTTGGCAGAGGCTTGTCTAATTAAACTGAGTTTTGATTTCAAATAGTTACATGAATTTTTGTTTTTTTACAGCCCAGTGAAAGCTTCAGAAAAGTCAACATCGTCATCAGGTGCAAAAAACAGCCCTACGACAAAAAACAGTCCACAGTTGACGAGTGTTAATGGTCGGGGCAGCTTCCGAGGTGCCAAAAGTCCTCTTGTCTCGCACGTTGACAGTCAGGTGAATTTTTGAAACATTTGAAAACTCGCACCAATGAGCGTTTTCATTCATTCATATTAAAGGAAAAGGCAAGTCATTTAGCACGTTGGCTTTATTTTGCTGCTATCATTTAAACTTAGAAAAATATAACAACAAATCTGTAAATAAAAGGCTGTCTATAAAGCATAAAGGTAATTTATGCCAATGCTGTATAGAAATTGTCAGGCGCAATGGCAGCCACCATTCACTTGAAAATTATGATGTAACTGGTGGATTTCATGACTTTTCATAAGTGCTTCGTGACTTCATATGTGAGCACTGCTTAAACTAATTTAAACTTACTGATGATGGAGAAAACAAATTCTTAAATGAAATTAACTATCAGCACCTGCTTCAGCAAAGACATGGCTTTTATTCAGACACGACGCAAGCATTTGCAACATAACCATGTTGTGTGAACATGACCATAACTAGTCTTAATGTTGCAGATGTTTGTGTTGTGTCTGAAGTGAAAGCCATGTCTTAGGCTGTTATTTTCATTTTAATTCAAACTTTTGCATTTTACCTCATGTTCATGCAAAAATATCACAAAATTAGCTTGATAATTTTTCTGCAAAAACTTATATTTTTAATGCAAATTGACAGCGCGTTGCTTTTCTTCAGTCGGTGAATGACGTCATTGGTGGACGAATAGGTGACCAATCATTGAATGATCGCTACTTTAAAGTGATTTTACGAACTACACGAGGCACTTATCACACTTCTATTACTAAATTCTTCTGCTTTTCTTCAGTCATTTCTGAATGACGTCAGTGGTGGAAGAATAGGTGTCCAAACATTTAATGATCGCTACTGTAAGGTGATTTTACGAACCACACGAGGCGCTTATCACACTTCTATTACTAAACTCTTCTAACATTTTTTGCAAACATTGAACTAATCCTAACTTTCCAGAGGCTTGACCTTTCCTTTAAGCAACAAACAAGAAAATCCAGCTCACATTTCTTATCAATCGAAGCGTAATGATTTAAAATCAGAAAAGTGCTAATTCAGAAGTAGATAGGAAGGCACAATGAGAGGAGAAGGATAAGTCTCTTATGGCAAATTAATTAATTGTCTGCGCCCGCCCTATTCTTGGTTGCGTTGCGTCAACTTCGTCTATTTTCAGCAGAGCTGCTTACCCGGCTTTGTTGTAAATATCTTTTCAAGCGTCATATTTTCTTGCTGATACTTGGATTAAGAGAGACATTTGTACGTATCTATTTTGCATCATCATCATCAGGTTCCTGCCTGTCTAAGCAACTGCCATTTTCAGCTGTAAACAATTGCTCAAACACTAATATAACTTCGTCTAAAATGATTTTTGTTATATGCATTAATATTCCCTTCTCCCTTAAGATCAGCATTAAAACTTATTTCACTAAGAAGAGACAGTTATAACAGATAATCAGTAAGTGAACTAGTTACAATGCCGCCTGCTTTATTCCATCAAGGATCAGCTTTTTCTTTACTTTGCTGCTGGCTGCATGAGTTTTCAATCAGTTAAGTTCTCCAAATAATGAGAAGCTTCCTTTTCAAGATAATTTATGTTTCAGTAATCTGCCTAATATACTAGTAATCTCATTTCAGATATTTATAGCTAAATTATGGTTACGCATTGTGTCCTAAATTACATGATGATCTCATGGCGGAACATACTAATAATACTTAGCGTTTCTCCGGCTCTTGTCTGCTTAATAATAAATGCTTTTCCTAATACTGTGGCTGATTCTATTTGTATGAAAATAAATTGCTCACCCCCCACCCTAGTACTTTTATTGATGCAACTAGTCTCTTCTCCCTTGAGCTTTGCAGTGGCTCAACTCAACTTATCGCGTTCTTCATTATCGAATGTCTGCCTGGCAGGGCCTATTTCAGCCTAGCCGAGGCCCGGGAAAGTGGGGCATGTGAGGCCCCATGGGGGGTGGGGGTGCGCCAGGGGGCGGGGGCCACCATGGTTGGCGCCCAGAACATTTTTGAACTGCTAGAACGCCGGAGAAGCATTTTCGAAGAGAAAATATGGAGTTATACAGTTGTTAAAGGAAAGAACAATTGAAAGAAAAACTGCTTTATTGTCAAGGCCAGTCTTTAATACTTGTCCATCCTGGCAAACGGCGCGCGTGTGGCAAGAGAGGGAGAGAGGAGGCAGTATGTTCACTTAAAGCAAAAAAAAATGTTACCTTGGCGCTAGGCCCCCCTGGAGGGTGAGGCCCCGGGGAAGTATCCCCCCCATTGAAATAGGCCCTGCTGCCTGGCGGAATTCTTCAACAATTCACCATAAATTTCCATGATGGTGAATGATGACAAAGATTTTGATTTTACAAGTTAAAACTGACAGGCTTGTTAGTGAGATCTTGATTATTTATTTTCCTGTTTTAGCATGTTCATCAATTCTATTCTCTATTAACCTTTCTTTCTACTCCTTTACTGCTCTTTTCTATTACACTCAGTCCACATTCATTTGGGGTGCTCTAAACAAGTAATTACTTCTTGAGTACCCCACGGGTCATTTGCGGCTTGATGTCTTGTGTAGATAATAATAAATATATTATTAAATACTTTTATGTACAATGCTGTAATGATCATTGTGGATATATTAAATAAATAAATAAATAAAAATAAAAAACAAAGTTTATTCTAAACATGACTTGAAAAGAGTTTACATTTCCCCATAGAATTTAGGCTCCTTAACCTTGTCCTAAGTCTAACCCTACATTTCCCCCATAGAATTTAGGCTCCTTAACCTTGTCCTAACTCTAACCCTACATTTCCCCCATAGAATTTAGGCTCCTTAACCTTGTCCTAACTCTAACCCTACATTTCCCCATAGAATTTAGGCTCCCTAACCTTGTCCTAACTCTAACCCTACATTTCCCCATAGAATTTAGGCTCCTTAACCTTGTCCTAAGTCTAACCCTACATTTCCCCCATAGAATTTAGGCTCCCTAACCTTGTCCTAACTCTAACCCTACATTTCCCCATAGAATTTAGGCTCCCTAACCTTGTCCTAAGTCTAACCCTACATTCCCCCATAGAATTTAGGCTCCTTAACCTTGTCCTAAGTCTAACCCCAATCCACTTCACAAGCTATTCTCTTGTGTATGAGGAATTGTAAACTTTACTCATAACTTTGATAATTTTTTTATAGAACACAACTGTAGTGAAAAAAAATCGATATTACATATCTTAAAATGTGTAAAAAAGAGATTGCTTTCTGATCACATCATTAATTCTGACATAATTATTCAGGAACTTCTAGGTAAAAAAATGGCCAAACAGTTTAAGTCATAAGTCATTTATTTCACAATACACATTTACAATGGTTACATATACAATATCTAGTGAAAGGGCCTACAATGGATATAATACAAGTAAGAAATACTGCACAGGAAAAGCCTCAAACATTGTTCACGAAGGTAAATGTGTTGCGGGCAATCAAAAAGCAGGGCTTATTAGATTGTCCCACACAGTGATAGAGAAAAAAGTAATGGAGATAATCTGAAAATTTAGTGAATCGTGATAAAAATAAAAAAAACATTAGTGCTTAAAATGGAATGATTTAATTAATGAAGCTCATATATGGGATGATATATATGATAGAAAGTCTCTTTTGAAATATTGTCCTGGCTATGATTATCTCTGCGAGTGAAATGTAATGTCTGTGATAAGCCTGACACCCACAGCCATAAGAACCACTTACAACGGTATTAGTCTCGCTCACTCTCAGTCTCAAAGTAGCCATATATTGCCGAGTTGCGAGAATTAGAATCGTAGATGTAAGTTAATCTGTCTTTCAGTTGTAAATAATACTGAATGTTAAAGGAAAATTCAAGCCTTCTGGTGAGCTAGGTTTATTTCAATGTTCATAAAAAAGTTAAAAGAATTTAGTGATGATAAGAGCCTCGTGTGATTAGTAAAATCACTTTAACATCACAAACATTTCGCACTATTATTCCCATTTTGAGCGCTCATTCTTCTACCAATGACATCATTCATCTTCTAGAGAAAAGCAATGCACTGTCAATTATCAAAAGTATAATAAGTTTTTACAAGAAATTAGATAGCTAATTTAGTGATAGTTTTACATGAACATTAAGTAAGGTGCAGAACTTTGAATTAGTTTAAGTAGCGCATGCTCACTGAAAATTAGGATGTGCTCACAAAAAGTCACGTCCACTATATGAAGTCCACTAGTTGCATCATAAATTTCAAGTGAGCGGCAGCTACCACTGCACCTGAAGTTTTTCATATAGCGATAATATAAATTACCATTGTTCATTATAGGCAGCTGTTTGCAAATTTCATTGTTTAATTTTTCTAAGTTGAACTGATAACAGTAAAATGAGCCCAACATGCTAAGTGACTTGTTTTTTCCTTTAGCACACCACAAACAGTTTAGGTGATAACAGTAAAATAAACCCAACATACTGAGTGATTTGTTCTTTCCCTTAGCACACCACAAACAGTTTAAGTGATAACAGTTAAATAAACCCAACAGACTGAGCAACTTGTTCTTTCCTTTAGCACACTACAAACAGTTGAAGTGATAACAGTAAAATAAACCCAACATACTGAATGATGTGTCCTTTCCTTTAGCACACCACAAACAGTTGAAGTGATAACAGTAAAATAAACCCAACATACTGAGCAACTTGTCCTTTCCTTTAGCACACCACAAACAGTTGAAGTGATAACAGTAAAATAAACCCAACATACTGAGTGATGTGTCCTTTCCTTTAG
This sequence comes from Tubiluchus corallicola, assembly GCA_030141605.1. NCBI lineage: Eukaryota > Metazoa > Priapulida > Priapulimorpha > Priapulimorphida > Tubiluchidae > Tubiluchus > Tubiluchus corallicola. Next base: position 77,977 of record JAQGDQ010000711.1, read on the forward strand.
CACACCACAAACAGTTGAAGTGATAACAGTAAAATAAACCCAACATACTGAGCAACTTGTCCTTTCCTTTAGCACACCACAAACAGTTTAAGTAATAACAGTAAAATAAACCCAACATACTGAATGATGTGTCCTTTCCTTTAGCACACCACAAACAGTTGAAGTGATAACAGTAAAATAAACCCAACATACTGAGCAACTTGTTCTTTCCTTTAGCACACTACAAACAGTTGAAGTGATAACAGTAAAATAAACCCAACATACTGAGTGACTTGTTCTTTCCTTTAGCACACCACAAACAGTTGAAGTGATAGCAGTAAAATAAACCCAATATACTGAGTGATTTGTTCTTTCCCTTAGCACACCACAAACAGTTTAAGTGATAACAGTAAAATGAGCCCAGCTGGTTAAGTGACTTTTCTTTAATAGCTGCAAGAATTTGCTGTAAGAGTAACAGCATTTTTACCTTCTCATTTCAGTTGAGTGCTAATGGAATGACACCCACTATCCTGTTGACAAGACGTGGCAGTGGTCTGTATAACATCACCTCCAGTACGTCGTCCGTACTAGAACCTCGCACGGATGATAAGCGCAGCAACGTCTATGTTGATGATGACCGCAACGAGAGCATCATGACTCATTACCAGCAGCAGCGTGATCAATCGGACAAGCAGCTGATTGAAGCTGTGAATCCGCATCTTCAGGAAGAGGACTACTTCTACAGGCTCCCGATTAACAACTGGTGTCTGAATTTCAAGGACAGTGAAGTTGAAAGTGATTACAAGGAACACTACAGGGATGAAACAGCTCAGCCGGTAAAAACATTTTCATCTCCCAGTTTTATCACCTTTCTCGACATGGCCGTCGCATTGATTATATTCAGTATTATATCGATCGCTTGCTTTGTGGTTTTTGAAGACAATTTAGCTTGGCTAATATTCTTTCCTGTCGCAATGTTCTTTGAGATCGTTTTCATCGTTCCTCTGTCAAGGGACGTGTTTTGTACCGATGCAATGTCTCAGTGTTTTGCCAAGTTATCGTACTTCTTTGCCGGCTGGAGAGCTCGACACGTCATTGGCGCCATCGTCATCAGTATTCCATCACTGGCCGTGTTCAGCAACTTCTACTGTCCCTCGTTGCAGAATTCGGCCGTGTCGAGATTTTATTGTTACGTGGTGCTTATTACGATTTTGCATTATTGCAATTTTACACAACTCACTTGCTGGATGAAGTCCTTTCTAGCCATGTTCGTAGGCATCGCATTATTGGTCCTGTTAAATATCACTCCGTGTTTGCCGGACTCCCTCTTGAGCAATTCTACCGATAGCTCCCTCGGAACAAAGAATGGCCTATTTCACGGAGAAAGCTCGGCGGGACTGTTTTCTAAAAATGATAGCTTGAAGGTGGAGATTGTTCTTGATATCATGCTTTTGCTAATCTTGGTCTTTTTTCTGAATCGGGAGCTCGAAATAAGTTACCGCCTCTGTTACCATGCCGATGTGGAAGCCACGAAAGATAAAGAAAAGATTCAGACACTGAAGAACCAAGCCGACTGGTTGTTGCACAACATCATTCCAGAGTATGTCACTGATAGTCTGAAAAACACGTGCAAATATTCCCGCAACCACGAATGTGTCGGAGTCATCTTCGCTAGCATTGTTAACTTTTCGGAAATGTATGACGAGAGCTTTGAGGGCGGACGAGAGTATCTGCGTGTTCTGAACGAGGTCGTCGGCGATTTTGATGAACTTCTTGATAGGCCGGAGTTTGTGAGTGTGGAAAAGATCAAAACGATCGGCAGCACGTTTATGGCTGCTTCCGGACTGAATCCCAACTTGCGAAACACCCACAAATTCGCTCACTTGTTTGAGCTGATGGATTTCGCTATTGAAATGCAAAAAACTCTGAAAATTTTTAACGAATCTTTGCTAGAATTCAAATTTATCATGCGCATCGGATATTATTTTGGTGAAGTAACGGCAGGTGTGATCGGCACCACAAAACTACTATATGACATTTGGGGTGACACCGTGAATATGGCTTCGCGCATGGACAGTACCGGACTGTCCGAACATATACAAGTACCCGAAGACTGTATATAGACGTGTTGAGTGAAATATATGAATTTAAATATCGTTCACTGGTTAAACTAAAAGGGAAGACCGATACTAACGTATGTAACTTAGTAGGTAAAAAAGAGGGGGCCACATATCCAATTTCATATCTGCAGGAGAAATCGCAGCTACTTAATTAGTATGAAATTATGAAGATTCCACATTGATGCTCATCTAGAAATAACTTAAATATTATGAAAAATTAATTTATTTAGTTGTAAATTTAACATGTAGGTTATTGACGATGGCCTGTGTCAACTTTGTAAATTTTGGAAATGATTATATCATTTCAAGCTTTTGTGTTATACAGTCTTACGGTATTTTTGGCAAGTGAATCCATTTTAAAAATAATTATTTTGTTAATGTGAATATTTTGCAGTACATTGTTCTCTAGTTTTATTGTAAATAATTAGATCATGTTGTAGAAGAACAAGTGTTATTTGGCATTATCGTGATTTTACTGTTAAATTAAGTTTAATTTAATAAAAGTGTATTTTTAGTCAGGTAGCAATATTGCCTAAAGCCAGGTTTCGCCGAATTTGCGACTATCTGAAAATTTTTACATCCAGCAGTCACCAAATATGCTCCAAAAATCCCCATATACTCGCAAAACATTCGCGGGTGCTCACCATTGTCACCAAAAGATTCCTGGTTTCCGCAAAAATTTTTAAAATGTTTAAGTTTGTCGCCAGAGTCACAAAACTCCCCACCTCGCCAAAACTTCTTCAAACCGTCGTAAAGTTGTCTAAACATGCACCAAACCTGCACAAATACGTTGCTAATTATTAGTTAATTATGACTGCAATTGTCAGAATTCACGGTCATAGTTAATTAATAATATCATTAGTTGCCAGCTAATTTAGGAAAGTATTTGTATGCTGGCAGTTATTCATGATATTTGTCAACAATTTTACAATTCACAAAAGCTCTGCGACATTTTCTGATGCTTAAGACATTTTGAGAATACTGCGACGATTTTTCAACTAATTTTCAAAAATTTTGCCGACATCTTGCAGAAGCTCAGTTGCCCCGCATTTCTTTCTGCGAAAATTCTGGTGAAATAGTAATGAAATGATCTCAATATACTTAAGCAAATTGTCACAGAAGTAGCCAGATGTACGCAAATGGATCGTGCAAATTTCGTTCAATGTTCTCCGGAACTTGGCCCGAGAAAAAGCCTGAAATTTGCAAAGATGTGTCGAAAATCGTGGGAATTTCGTTAGGACTTCACAAATGATTTGCGATCTGGGCAATAAAACACCGCCAGGAAAATTTTTTGGTGACTGCCAGACTAAGAAAATTTTCGATCATCGCAAAAAATCATCAAGATTCCGTGAAAATCTGGCTTAACATTTACGTTTTGCTTTTACACAGCTACATTTTGTCCTAGAATTAAATTTGCTGTGATTGTAAGACCTAAAATAGTTATTGTTAAAATATGATAGCCCGTTCTCATCATTGCTGAGGATATCCCTTTAATATGAGCCACTGGCAATGGCACCATGGACATGTTTAGATGTATGTATACCTTTTTTGTGAGGTAGACAATCACAATCTCCACGGCGAATGAAACCACTCAAAGTATCAAACTTAGGCAGTGATGAGCCAGTCATGTGAAGCGTAGGATGAGTTGTTCACTGATTATGAACCCTACCATCGTATTCCTTGAACTGTTGTCAAAAGTACTTGAGAATAATTTGCATGCCTTCTTCTCCCAGTTACCTCAATGAGGGAGGATGGGATGTGTATCATTGTTGTAAATCATACATCAGACAACATCATTGTTTATAGAGTAGGCCATGATACTGTCACTAAGTCTAAGGCCTCGGCTGGCATAGTCACATAAGGCTTCACTGAAGTGGAAGAGGCATCTTATCACATTTGGATTTTTGTATGTCCACTTTAAAATTAATGACCAGAAGCAGTTTGGCAGGTTAGACCACATAAATGTGATTTTCCAAACATCCATTTATGGACCAGAATGAAACCCAGTGTTGCTTAACTTCATATGTGTTGAAGGTCCCGTGATTGTATCTGTGAGTAGCATTTTTTAACTACATAAGCCTTCGTGTTAGGTAGATGTACATGTACATAATATCATTGTTACTTGTATGTTTGTCTGTAACTAATAAGGCTACCATATTGTAATATTGTACTTGTAGTGTTGCTGACAGAGGTACTTGTAGTGTTGCTGACAGGGCGAGCGTTCTCTACCAAAGTTTGAATCGAATTTGTGATTTTTGCACTTTCGAATCAAAACGAATTTCGGAATTCTCGAATGGGAATCAAATTCAGTTTTAAAGATTTTCGAATCATTGATAAAAAGCAGTCTCACAAAGATTGTGCATATTACTCGATTTTGTTCTGCAAAAAAACACTAATAATTTGTTTGAAAATTGTACAGAAATTGTAGCTAAACTGTGCTGATTGCATGATATTCAAAAATATTTTAGTGATAAAAAACGCATGTCATTTAAATGGTGAATGCTCACTCCTAACAGCTGAAAAGTATTTGATTTTTATCATGCAGACTTTTTCACTGTATTCTGCTGTATTAACCAAAGTAATGCTCTTAAGCTGCCGGCATAGCTACACATCTAGTTACTCTAGTAATACTCGAGTAATAACACTTAAAATACGTTATTTTCTGCCTACTTGTGTATGTGCCAGAGGTATTTATACTTAAAGAATTAGCGATGTTTTATGTCGTGATTGTAAAATGTGAAAATTTAAAATTGACTCTTTTTATTATTTGTTTTCTGATCTAACGGATTAGGCAGGAAAATGGCGTTTTATAATGCTGTAACCATTGAAGGTTAAACTGTTGGGCACTCGAATGTAGGCTTCCTTGTCAGGGGTTTAGCCAGGTTCGAAAGTTAGGGAGAGCAAGCGTATAAATAGGGTGCCATGACACATACCAAATAATTTTTAACGTATTAGCTATACATTGTAATTTTGTTTAAAATCAAAACGTGAGGAAGATACAGATTTAAAGGATGTACATAATTATTATTTTGTATTTAAAATTAAAACACAACAGGGAATTTTGCAGTAAGCTCTTAAATCTCAAAACATAATAATAACATGAGGTGCTATTTAATTATTTTAATTTGACACATAAAATGAAGCATTGTGAAAAATGTATCATGAAGGAATTACAATTGTTGAAATTGTACAATAAAAATTGTTGAAAAGGCACCAATTTTGAAAAATGCACTAGATGGAGCTGTTGCTCCCTTTGCTTCCCTATTGGCTAAGGCACTGCTTGTGTTTTAATGGTCAAATTGAATTCTGGGTGCAGTTTTTTTGTGCGTAATGTACTTTTCACTTGAATACAGGTCAAGGCGTGTTAATTGCACTTATTTTTCAAGCGTTATGCAGTCTCACTGTCTTATTTGTTTCAAGTTTTGTTAAATAAGTAAAGGAATTTGGAAAATATTGTATTACTGTCTTCATTGGCAGTTATCAGTAGCGTCAGATGTTATTCAATCAAGGTTCATAAAAGTCGTTTGTTGACAGAATTTGTGCAATAGCTGTGTTTTCCTAGTTTTGTACTGTTTTAAAAGTTCCTGTCTACTTGTAGGTTTTGTTAAAACGTGTAGAATGTTACATGTATTTAGATTATGATAACAAGTTGTCTATTGTGCGGATCAATTATTAGGTAATTGTTATGTTTTTGCATACACAAATTTATTTACTTTAATTATATATATTATATACATATACATACATATTATGTATATAAAATAATGATAGCATGTAGGTATAACTTAGAATTATACAATATCTCATGTCAATGTTGTAATAAAATACGTATGTAAAAATTTGCTTATCGCCGCTTTTGTCTATTACCTAACACATACTTACTCATCAGATTAAATTATGAGAATGGAATTTTTACTCTAAAAAGCGATTAAATTTGAATCACAACGAACTTCGTAGCGTAAATCAATATGCATGGTTCACAGAATGACATTGTTTCCTCTTTCTTGTCACTATGATTGTTGGGAGCAGAGTAGGACAATAGCCGAAATAAGACAGTTGGCGTACACGGGCTAGGCGAAGTAGGACGCGTCGTACATCGGCTAGCCCAAGTAGGACACTAGAGGCAGGTCACGCACTGAGTCGTTAACCGTGCTGGCAGCGTCAGTTGTCATTGTTTATTTCAAGAGTTTATTCATTCAAGAGTTTATTCATTTTCCACATTGCATCTTACAATTATCATTAAAATACAGATAATTTTCCATTTAAGTAAATATGAATAAATGCAGTATTATCGAGATATTACAGAATGCGGGATATACATGTGCAAATTTCATTACAGAATAATTTTGATGCATACAGTTTGAGCCTAAAAGCATAGCTTGACAGGCCAAACTGTATGTGGAAATCTTAAAAAAAAATTAATAATAATTTATTTAATAATAATAATAATTGAAAACGTCAATACACGTTGAATAATATTTATTATACATCTGATAAGGAATCTTATTCTGAGCTAGTAGAACGGCGAATATTAAATTTGGCTTTGCTATTAATCTTTTTGAAGTGAAATAAGCTCGTTTTTAGGCAATTCCAACATTTGCTTAAAGGACAAGAAAAGGCCTAGTTAAAGCAAGTCTCACAAAATTTCCTCTAAAGAATTATAATGGTTAAACTCAATCTTAAACGAAAACCAGATCATTGTGTAAACATTAGTTCAGAATAAAGAATACATAGAACATATTACATAGAATACTCTAAAATATTGAAAATTACAGAAGCTTTTTTTAAAAAGCTTAGATTAAACAATAATTACCTCGGATCCTCAAATTTTGCTAAACTTTCAAAGCTGCGAGCGACTCAGTGAATCTACTAAGATTGGCAGCGGCGCCTTTTTGTCACATTTATGTGAAACAGAAGACTGTACTGTGATAAGCACGTATATGAACTACAGTGTTAGTTTCTGACGTCACATGATATGGAGCCCACTTTTCGTGACATCATGCGTTTAAACAGTACTGTAAGACTTATTCAAATGTGCCTGATGCGCAAGGGAAGACACCTGCTATTGCGAAACCATGGTTAGTTTCTGACGTAGACAATAGCTTAGCTGTGTTGTTTGTCGTTAACTTTCTAAGCTAATTATTCAAATATAAGGAACAATTGTTGATTTTTATAGGCAAAAAATGTATACTTTGGACAGGACTAAAATGAGATTGAGTCAAAACATTCGTCCAGTTTTCTTTTAATCATTTACCATACTCACGTTAAAAGAATTTCCTGTTTGTTTTCATTTAAAATACTCCCTCGAGACAGTTACGGGCTAAATGAAACATGTCTGTGCCAATGTTTGCTTCAGCGGTTGAAATATTTTACAAAAGTTGGAGTAAATACGAAAACGTGAGTGTTTTTTTTATTCGCTTAAGATTATATTTCAATGATATAATTTTTTTATTCCGAATCTTCTGAGGCTTACTTTGGTTAACCATTTTCTTGTCCTATAAGGTATGATATTATCATTTTTATTTTATCTCGCTTCACAGATAGGTGATACATTACACTACATCTTGGACAAATAATTGTTTTCTAGTAAGTAAATGGGCTAGCAAACTATGCGCCCTATGCAGTTTCTTTCTTTAAAGCATTAAATATTTAGTTTAGTGATATGATAATATTAATGGAGCTAATAATAATGATGATAATTGTAAATAAATGCATTTGTCAATTGTCAAAGGCTAGCCATCATTATTAAAAAGTACCTTTTTTCTAAAACAAATTTAGTTTTATGTTTTATTATGTCATAGTTATCGATTCTCGACAGAAATCACCAGTGTCCTAATTGGGTTGCCCATGTGCGGCACTGCTTTTTCGCCAAGTAACACATGCGTTTTAGCGGAAGTATCCCACTTCGGCTGGTGGCATATTCAGCGCCCTACAATGGTACTTACACTAGATTTGGCAATTTGTCATCTACTAAGATTCATAATAATTATTAAACGAATAAAACTTGGTGTACCTTTGTACATTTAAGGAAATTTGTTGTGAAACTATGCCAATTCATCATCATTAAAGCAATATGAACAGTTTCTTCAATATTGGTATCAATCTAATTTGTGCTTTTTTATTGTCGTCTTTATGACAATTTATGAGTTGTGACTTCCGGTCATTGTGGATTCCATACTTGCAAAACGTGCTTTATTGGTTACGACCAGTTCTGGTTCTTAGGTATAGGGATTAGGGGTACGTGGACAAGTGGATATTGGAACTGAGCTAATAGTTTGACAGGATGTTGGATTAGTGTTAGTTATAAATTGATATGAAAACATAACACTTTTTCAATTATCCAGTAAAAAATTACAGTGATAAGCTAATTTCACTCTGCTACAAAAAGTTAGTAGCTAAAAGGAAGTTGGCTGGGCGCAGAGAAAGGGGCGAAGACCACTCAATTGTATTGCACCTCAAATGCGAAGGTCTCCCATTGTGATTGCTTTGATCAGTGATCAAGCATTCAGCATGTTTGTGTAATATATTTGTTAGGATGTGGTGCTGACAAGGCTACTGTCATAGTAGTATTTAGTTGTTTGCTGAATTATTGCTGTGTTACCTCAGGTGGGTTGATAACCAGTAACTTTTGGCCCACAGCACTAAAGCCCATCTGTGCGTGCACATAGCAAAAATCTGAAATAAACTGATATCCTGAGCTAGAAAAGACTATTTAGTTTAGTAAATTATATAATTAGTTTAATTACTTTAGTTGGTTCATGTTTTTCTCTTCAAAAGAGTCAGACGACCATAGTTAAGATTGTTTGGTCTTGGTAGAGGTCTGCACCCTACTGATGTGTAAATACAAATGATGTTTACTACCCGAAATTTTTGATCATTTCACGCCACTCACCGATGTACATTCTCACTATACCAGGGCTGCTAGTGGTGACTGTTTTTTTTTGTAGAAGGATTCCATACAAGGTGCGGATGTAATAGTGTTAAAGCAAAAGGAGTTGAATTATGGAACTCTCTACCAATAAACATTACTACCGGCCCCATAAATACCATCACAAAAAATCGTTACTACACAGATATGTATCAACATTAGAGTAATTGCATTATTTTACTCAGTTATTTTAATATTATTCAGTTAAAAAATTGTGAATCTAATATTCTGTGCAAATTCATTTAATATGGGAAATCTGCATAAACTACGACATTGTGATTAATTTCATCGTCATTTTATTTTACCACTGTTTTGTTTATAAAAAATGTTTAAAAAAATTGCTTAAACATATTTCTTGTGTATGGACTATACCTAATTAGCAATTACTTGTGTACCGTGATGTAAATTTACTGCTCTGCTTTGCTTTTACATTTCTTTTTTCAATTATTTAATCATACACACATTATTATTAATGCCGAGAATTTTGTAAACAACTGTACATTATCATCATTTTAATAATTTCGTAACTATTTATTTTGAAACTTATTCATCATCTGCATTTATTGTTATTCTTTTTTTTCACTGATGCCATCATTATTATGCAATGGTTCACGTTTCGACCTTTTTCACATTATCACTAATGGCTGGACTGTTTGTTATTGTTATGTTTGTCTCATTTGTTATTGCTTTTTTTTGATCATTTTATTTAAGTGATTAACAATAATTGCATCCAGTGTCTCATCAATTTTTTTCTGCTATTACAATATTAAATTATAAGGTGTGAGTGACTAAATGACCCATGGTCTTTTTGTTTCCTTCGATGGATAAAGTAAAGTTTTTTTCTAAAATGGAAATTTATGACACATTATGTTAGGAAAAAATGTCTATATCTACACCTATGTCTATGTAAGAGTGCCATTCCATAATGATTTTGTGACTGATGATTTTCAAGAATATGCTAATGGAACTTACAGGCAAGATCTCTCACTAAGAATTTTCTAGATAATTTACTAGTTTCTCTTTTTATTTTACTTCAGGTTGACCAAACCATAGCGGTTAAGAAACAGTTTTCCATCAACTGTGTACAGCAGCAATTAGAATTATCCTTACTTCAGTAAGAGGTTATACTGGTGTGATACTGGTAGTATATTCCACTTGACTAGAAGAAATATGACTCTTGATTTTTGCTGCAGATTACTATAAGATTATCATGTCTTCATCACCTAAGTCATCAAAAATGAATGTTATAGCTGACGTGTCAGTTTTTGACATTAGGTTTCCAACTTGGCTGGATGGTTTGTCAGATGCCATGCACCCCGATTTGATTATGTCTTGTGCTTATCTTATACTAACGACAACTAGTGGTGAAACAGGGTGTGGTCTTACTTTTACGCTTGGCGATAGCACACCAATTGTGGTAAAAGCCATAGAGTCAATGAGGCATCTTTACCACGGAGAGTGTGTTAATGATATTTTCTCCAATTTTGCTTCTTTTTGGCGGAAGCTTACTAGTGACAGCCAAATGAGATGGATTGGCCCTGAGAAAGGTGTTATACATCTGGCCACAGCTGCCATTATAAATGCTTTGTGGGATTTATGGAGCAAAATGGAGACTAAACCAGTGTGGAAACTGCTAGCTGATATGAGTCCCGAGCAAATTGTGTCGTTAATTGACTTTCGATATATAACTGATGTTCTCACTCCTGATGAGGCTCTTCGCATATTGAAAGAAAATGAAGTGTCAAAAGAGAAAAGAATTGAATATTTGTCTAAAAATGGATATCCAGCTTATACTACATCGGTTGGTTGGCTAGGCCATAGTGAAGAAAAGATGGAACAATTGGCTCAAGAAGCATTGAAAGCAGGATGGACGAAGTTTAAGATGAAAGTGGGTCATGACATAAAAGATGAACACCGCAGATTAGGAATTATGCGAAAGGTGATAGGAGAAGAAAATACGCTAATGGTCGATGCAAATCAGAAATGGGACGTCGAAGAGGCAATACAACACATGCAATCATTGCTGGAGTTCCGACCAGTGTGGATTGAGGAACCAACATCACCTGACGATATCCTAGGTCATGCAGCCATCGCTAAAGCTCTGAATCCACTTGGAATTGGAGTCGCTACTGGAGAACATTGTCATAATCGGATCATGTTCAAACAGTTTTTGCAGGCTAAGGCAATTCAATTTTGTCAGATTGACGCAGCACGTCTTGGTGGGCCTAATGAAGTCATTGCTGTCTTGCTGATGGCAAAGAAATTTAATGTTCCAGTGTGCCCTCACACTGGAGGAGTAGGACTGTGCGAAATGGCACAACACATGGCCTTCTTTAATTACATTTACGTTGATGGTTCTTTGGACGACCATGTTATTGAGTACATTGATGAACTACATGAGCATTTTGTCAATCCTGTTAAGATTTTAAATGCTAGGTATATGTTACCCTTAAAACCAGGCTTCTCCACTGAACTAAAGCCCAAAACCTTCGAGAATTATCAGTATCCAGAAGGCAAAGTTTGGCAGCAGCTTATTGTTGAAGGTAAATTCAGCAAGGCTTATTAATTAATTGTAATTTACATTATAGAAATTAACAAACATCTTCCTCAATGCCTAGACTGGTGTAGAGAATTCTGTGCCTTTTGTCAGTAAGTATGATTAATAGTGTATCATGATAAATTATAACAAATTGATCACCCTTTTTTTATTTTAATTAGAGATAAGAGACTCAGTGAATTGGCAGTAGCTGTGATGTAAGGCCAACACTAGATTATACTGCAGATTCTATTTTGTATGTTTTGGATGTTATATGCAGACTCATTGGCTAAATCAACATATATATATATATATATATATATATATATATATATATATATATATATATATATATACATTTTAGTGCATTTGTGATAATAATTTGTTATACTAAGTCAATAAAATGAACTAGTGTCAGTATGGGACTCTAGACATTATTACCAGGCTGATATATTGGTTCTGGTTTAGCGTAACGAGGTGTGTTAATATTTACATATTTTGTTTTGCTAAAAATTTTGTGTTAATTGAGGTTGGAAATATAAAGGGGAGCTATAACGAGATTTGACTCCAATTACCAAATCTATAGTATATTTTTGATATTTCAGTGACATGTAATAAAAGCTTCTAAGGTTTAAACATTAAATTTCAACAATAAAAAGAAAAGACACATGTTTCTCTTATAGATTGATCTTTTTTATCAAGATTAAATTTTCATTATAAACACCTTTTGTTTTTGTGTTGCTTATTGTTTTTCTGTAGGCTTGTTTGCCCTCTACAGATAAACCCACAATTGGGCATTTCAAGAAAAGGAAAATTTTGGGCATTGTCATCCATTTTTTCAAAGTTGTGTTATTTTTGTCAGAAAAAGATCGAGAAGGATCACGTCTGTTGCAATAATATTCACGTGTATCTTTAATGAAATGCAATTTCAATGAAATGCAGAAGATGTTTGCAATTGCCAAAGTACCTGGTAAGTTTTTGTTTACCACTTTTCAATTGACAAAGTCAAATATATTTGTTAGATAGCCAAAGCCTAACAAACAGGTCAGTCTTGAGTCAACAAAAAGACTTTGCAGCTTCAACTGGGTTTCAATTTTTTCTTAATTTTGCCATGCAAAATGAGGATGCGTCTTGTACGCCATATAATTTATGGCGAAAAATGCGGTGAAAATTTTTCCGCTGCATTACGAAGGTAAATGTGCTGCACCCCGTGGTGCGCCAGTGCTTCCCAGGATTTGAGTGTGAATGATGATCAAAGCGGTACCATGACAACGTTTAGCGTTCTTAATTTTCTCACTCGTCACGCTGGCTTGGTTCTCACTACTAGTGATCAAACATAAACATCTGTCAATAATTGTGTAAAAATTTTAGTAAAGACCTGAAAGATACCTTAAAATTTGGAGAAATTTTTTCGTAAGGTGAAAAATTTTAGCGGTGTTTTATTTTTTACTGGGTTGTTGCTGTGTTTATCTGTCTTGAGGGCAGATTTCTTTTAAGTTTTATTTTAAAGTTAAAGCTCTGCCTGTCCAATGGGCTTATGATGATGATGAAAGATTTATACAATTTTGTTTAATAGCGTGCAACCTCTCAGAGAAACGTGAGTATATAATTATAGTTTACTGCAATATTCATTATATATTATAGGGCAGTAGCGATATACCTATGTCACAATACGATTCATATCATGATTATTACTAGCATTAACCTCATGGTACGATACATATCACAATACACATGAGTTAACATTTTCAGGCTCTAATAAAATAACTAGATTAGGCTGTTGGTATATTATATATTAGATTTATCAAATAATTTAAGATTATATTGCTGATTAAGCTCTAAAATAATTCAGCAAACTATTTGATTTCTGGTGGTACTCGTGTATTGTTTACATTGTAAGCCATCAGAAATGCAAAACATTTCAACACTTTTGACTTAAAGTATGCTAATTCATTTTCTAGTCCACATTTACTGCAAGCCATTTCAGAAACTTATAAAAAACATAATTAATCCACTATAGATAATTATAAACACAATGCGTGTGTTCAGCTGTTTCGCTTTGGCTGCTAGCAGCAGGTCTTCCTGTGTCAAGTCTGCACAAAATGCTGCACTCGCCACACAATGTGTTACATATCCATGCAGTGTACTTTACAGCTGTGTCTTGAATTATTTCACACTTTTGTGTGAGCATAGTCAAGCATGTGCTCAATATGAACGATTCGGATTATCTCAATAATGGCGAACTTTGACGATACACGTATTATCCCAAAACTTATCAAGATGCATTGATGTTTGTTACAACCCTAGTATTGAATCATTTTATTTGGCATTTTTACATGGTGACGTAACGCAAAACAATGTAACCGTGCACGATGATGCTAAATTTCATATAGGCACAATTTATAAACTTGCTATAGTTATAGTTTTAAACGTGTTGAACTATATAATTGTAATTTAGCTGTAACAGAACTTAATTAAGTTTGAGAAAATAAAACGTTAATAATTGATAGGTAATTGATAATTTTGCCTGGTCTACAACCGTGTGTCGTACAGTTAGTAATACTATTGAAGTATTTAAATTTTTTTATTGAACTTTGGAAGCACTGAATTAATTTGAATGGGTCTTTGGATGGTCTTGGAGTTGTTTGTTATGAAATTAGTACCAAAAATGTTGGCACCTATCACGAATGATCTTGTGTAGACTGTAGATTTCATGTCATTGATAAATGGTACTCCCAATTGAATGCCTAAATTTATTGCAGTGTTTACTGAGTACAGGCTTATATACTGTTTCAGGATCGCTAAAAACTTTTTCATGGAATTTAATTAGGAATAATTTTGCATAAGCCGATAAGGTTGAGAGATCACATTTTGTCAAATGTTGTCAAGCATACTGAGTTGTTCAGCACACTGACTAACGGTCCAGTGCACATTGACCACAATCTTTAAAATATGGCCAATAAGAGCTCCAATCAAAGCTGTTTCCAAAGACCATAGAAAAAGTCTAAATTTTATAATGCAGCCTTTCACATAAGTGGCGTTTACCTAGCATCTGGAATGCGGATACATTTTGGGGGTTGTGGAGTAAATAAAATTGGTTTATATTGTTTTCAATGCATTTGTTTATCAGACCTACATGATCCTTTTTTCTGCAGCCCTTTCCTAATGATTTTCTATTCTGCAGATAACGCGGATGCATTCTGGATGCTAGGTAAATGTCACTTTATTGTATATAATAAAAATATAATAAAAGATAGCTAGGTATGTCAGAAAAATCTATATCTCATTTGAATCTATTAAAATTCAAATTTGCAAATTCAATATAGTGGTAACGACATCGTGTAGTGAGTAGCTGTATAATGTAGTTTAACAGAATTAGGTCTAATGAGAGTTGTGTCACACTATAAGCTAGTAATAGTTATTTAGGTGTCACACAGCCTTTTCACTGTTTCATTGTGCACTGTTGCTGTAGGTAAAAGGTTCTGTAGGTGCTGTAGGTAAAAGGAGCGTACCTCAGTAATGTGTCTTGACTACAACCGTTGCATGACATATGGGTAAAGCAAAACCAGTTGCCTCCTCAGTTCAGTAATTTCAGTTGGTTTACGTGAACGTTACTCAATTATGTGTTAGTCTGTGCGTAGAGTGATTCGCTAGCAGAATCTTGCTTGGGAAGAAGAAAAAATGAGCTAGGTAAGGAAATAGCTAGTTGTTAAAGCTATTAGTAAATTACAATACCTTGGACTGCATGGCATTATCAAGTGTATGCAAATGTGTTGTCTGATACACTTAACCTTTGACCTTTTCACGGTCATCATCAATCGCTATAGCAGATTGATCAGCAAGGACTGGATTTCAAGTAGTTAGGACTCAACTTGAATTTGAGCAGTGAAGACTTGACTATATCACTGATATGTATAGTACAACGTACAGTATGTTAGTAATACTTGCATGATTTAGATGCTGTAGTAATACCATTCTATATAATCAGTATTGATTCTTAAATTTTTCTTTGCCAGGGTTTAAGCCAGATGAATTTCTCCAAGGAACGCGTTACAATTCCACCAGGTTTTGACGAACTTCTGATAAAATTTAGTCGAGAAGTCCTTCGACATCAACCGAGTGATATATTCGCATTTGGAGCTGATCATTTCCTAGAAGAATTGAGACGGAGAGACGGATTAGCTCCCAGTATGTCTTGCTGATTATTGTAATAGAATCTGTTGTCAGGGCTCATACATTTTATAAAAGCTATGTGGAGAACCAGGTATTAAGTACTATGAAAACCACCAGATGTCTAACTATATGCTAATTTTCCAGACTTATATTTATGGATGGATAAGACACGATGTTCTCCGTCTAAGCTACTTGCGATAAATTATATGTGAAGCGAATCTTCTCGGTTTCCCATGGTTCCACAGAAGATTTGTTTTTTAATTTGGGACATTTGGAGGAACCGTGGAACAAAAAAAAACTCCAAAAATGTCGCCATTGTTCCCACAGTTTCCCATTGTTTTTTTCTCAAGCTTTTAAAGTGACTGCGAGAGTTGTGTGGTATGTGTCATTGGAAAGAGCATTCAGCATAGATTGTAGCAGGCTTAGTTTAATTTCCTGGCATTTCCATATTTGGTGTTTTTCATGACCCACTCAACCGACTTTGTTTATATTTTTATCAAATACCATGTAGATATTTGTGCAGCACTTCCTAGGGATTTTGGAAGGATATTTATGACTGCTTTGAAAGAGGAGGAGCAGCACTACATGTTGATGTGGGTCTCTTTTTGGCATGTTTCCATCAGGAGGAACTGCTACAGGTCTCATGCAGATTCCATTTTGCTCTTGCTTAGAAAACAGCTGACGCAAAGCACTATCTGTGACACTGTATTGTACAATGCTTGTATTTAGCTCATTTTATTAAGCTGCTGCTGGCTGTTAAAATTTGTAAGTGGTACCTGCTAGCCTATTACCATCATTACCATCATTAAAGGAGTAGTTTACAAAGACTGTGTAGGATTTTTGTACATTAGTGATCATTAGTGCACAGGTCTGAGAGCATTTGACTATGCACAAAATGTTTTTACAAGTTTTCCCTAAGCTGTTGTTTTTGTTGTTCTTCTTGCTGCTACTGTGGTCATCATTGTCACCATTGTTTTCACCATCGAGAGCAGTGACAGTAGCATGGTGCGGTGTGAATGGTATGGTGTCATGTGAGTGGTGTGACAGGTGTGGTGTGGTGGACAGGGCCGACACTAGGTAGTTTGACGTCCTAGACAAAAGTATTTTTAACGCTCTTTCTCAACTGCCAACCCCTTTCCTATGGCCCCCTGCGCCCCACCCACAAAACTGAACTTCTATTGTATATAATAAAGTATAATGCTACCTGTGTATTAGGCTTACACATGTATTATAGGGACTAATTAAGTGTAGCTAATTACCTCTCTACAGCTTGTGTTGATTTCATTTGAAGTGAATTTATTACTCCATTGTTGTATGTCCAGAGTCTTTAGGAGCAACAAAAACGCTGCATACTCTTAACCTGTACACACTTGGCTAGATTTTTACTCAGACTTTTCATCAGAAAATTTTAACCCCTTTTCCACATACAAGCATTTCACTACTTTCATAATCGTCACAACTATGACCTCTGTTTGGATGCAAGTACTTCATTAGTGAATCTTAGACTTCATTAGACTTCGATTCGTAGAGGTTTCTCCACCACAGTTAGATTTATAAATGCTCTTGCTAGAAACGTTTTTTAAATGAACATTTCACTTATATCTGTTTACAATGTTGTAATCTTGGGAAACCAGGTAAAGCAAAAAAAATAGTTTTGGTGAGAGAAGCCAGTTCCATGTTTGTGTCGATGAGTCATGTATTGTGAGAGGAAAATAATGCAAGCAGTACATTTCATTAAGTCAACATAGTGTTGTGCAGTTAAGCAATTATACATACACTATGTTATTACGTATGCTAAAGCTGAACTTAAAAATTAAAGAATTACTTCCAAAATCTAGCGCCCCAAAATTTGGCAGCCTAGGCAACTACTGGTTTGCCTAGTGCCAGTAGTAGAGCTGGCCCTGCTGGGGGGGGGGGGGGTGATGTGGTGTGGATGGTCATTGTGGGCCTATGTGCAAAATTCTTTTATGTGGTTTGGCTAGTTAAAATTTTAAGAAATAAAGGCTTATTTTAATTATCAGTATTTTTCTAAGCTATTGATACCCTATGACTCATAGACTTGAGAAGCATTAGAAAGCATTAGAAAGCATTAAAAAGCATTAGAATTAAGCAGCTTGTTTTTTTGTAATCCATGCTGTGAAATCTTTAAGAGTCTTTCTAAGCAAAATATCTTATTATTTTGCAAATTTTCTAAGTGCACTTTAAAGGTCGTTGTTCCTCCCTTTTGTCTATGTTCATCTCTAGAGCATGAAAATCTTTTTGAAGATTTTATAGTGACAAAGACAGCCGTTGAGCTACCAAGACTGCTCATATAACTTCTGTTTAAAAAAAGTATTTGTCGTTTTGCTTTAAAATGTTTTCCTGTTACTTTGTATTCCAGTTGGTAGACCACACTATACATTTGATGCTAAAGCTGATGAACAATCATTAGTCCGTCAAGCAGATACTGTATATGGATTGCTTACAGATACCGAGTCTCAACATGGGTAAATTATAATTTTTCTGGCTTTTTGTTTTATGTGTTTGCATAAGTTGTTTCTTCAGAATGACTGCAGAACTACCGTACAGATACAGTGCGAGATTTCATACTACAATTGTTGCTAAGACGTTGTACTTTAAATTATTATAATCGTGCAGTTGCATAACAAAGATGTGAAAGACTTGCCAAGAATTTAGTGAATTCGTTACCTGTTACTAATCCATCTACCGAACAGGTTTTAGCTGCATTTTGGAAATTGCATAGATTCATAAGTAATGCTCTGTTACAGCAAAGCTTGTATATAGTTCCAGTGAAAGAACTGCATGAGAAGTGTTCAGTGGAATCAGGGTCAAATTGTCCAATAGGCTAGTATAGGCTACCATTTAGGGTCTCTCAAGCTTGGGACCTCAAAGCTTTAATAACATTTGTTAAAAATCGTTTTTTCACTACGGTTATGTTGAAACATGCGCTTATTTGGTTTGTAATAAATTGTGAAATACTGGTAGTTCTTAAAGAATATTTTTGTTGACAATTTCAGGCAGGAGTTGGAAGAGGAGGAGAGTGAAAGTCACATGTCAATTGATGGTAAGATAGTTGCCAATAAGAATTTATATTTGTTAAGGCATAATTACTGCATGAAACAAGATGCTTAAGCTGATGCTCATATTTACTCTCGTTTTGCTCAAATGTTTATTTGGATTCTGATGTGTGACTTTGAGCATCACGTTCTTTCTGTACGTCCATTTTATTAATCACTTATATGAATTTTGAACAATTATGAATTTAAAGTGAGTTTTCCTACATCAAATTTGTTTACTTTGATATTGTTTTTTTTTGCAACATTTTAATATATTATATTGGACTGAATTCGACTCAGGGGGTCGAACTACAAGATGGCATGGCGGTGTTGATATTGCGCATCAGCGTAACTATGTTATGCTAATTAACTAAATCAATGTCTGTAAACTAGTACCTTATACCTGTTATAGCATGTCATCTAACTCTCATAAAACAAAATACACAAAAACTACACTGTACGGATATCAGCACTAATAAAAATAAGGAACCGAAATACATGTGCCCAAAAAACTAACTAACTCAGTAACAGCACTACACCCGAGGAGCACCTGTGTCAGAAATCAAGGCTGTAGTGACCTCTACACGCTTTTATACTGGCATTCCAGGTCAGCTGGCTTCTCACACCACGTGTAGACCCAAACAAGACGTCTGGACCTACAAGAAAGGGGCGAGTCGCTGCTGACGTGGAAACAGGGCGTGTAGAGGGCGCTGCATCTGACCCGACACAGGTGCCTCCGTAACATTATTATAACTGGAACAATTCATTGTATTTTTTATATTTAAATAGAGAAAGTAAGCTCTCATAGAACTGGCTCATTACCCGTGTTTCTAAAGAAGGAGACATTCGCTCCCCGACATATGAGTGATACGACTCACATGAAACTTGATAAATTGCGCATCAATAAAGTTGAGCCGCTTCCTGATCTAGAGTATTTTAAAGACGAGGAAGTAGAGGTAGGTTTTCTATGTTCCTGAATTTTTCAATACCTAGATTCATTCACAAACTTTTTTGCTGCACTTTTAGTATTGAATTTAAGGCTAGGGTTTGATATGAAATACAGTTCCAAGCTGGACAACATTTGTAAATCGACAGAATACAGACGTTTTTGACATTTTTTTCGTTTGCTTTATTTTTACTTTATTTGACAAGTGAATCGGCAAAAATACTGATAAAGCTTTACGTACTCATACCTTCAATGTACAGTTGTACACAGTATGATTTAGACAGCTGAACCCTGAATGTGTGTTTGTTAAAACATGTGTGTTTTTTAGAAATAGAAACTTCTTGCATAAGGCCATTTCAAAATGTTTACATATAATTTATAAAGAATTGATTTATGTTGATTTAACAAAGACATTTGTTCTAGTTTTAAGAAGAATCTAGTGAAGCTAGAAGAGCTTTACCTAAACTAAAATTGAAAAATGCTACAGTTACGGATCTTTCTTGATTATGTTAATATGTGGTTCATTTTTAACATGTTTTTTATGGTTATTCATTGGCTAAAGCTCAAAGCACAAGAAGATGATTAATTTTCATAAATAAAACTCAAAAAATTTGCTTTGAAATTTTGTGTCACTTACATACTGTCTTATTGCATAGTGGGCTTGCATTAGTCTTAACTCTGCATAAAACTTGTAAATTTAAGCTCCCACGATGACCTTTAGGCGCAGACATTTTGAGCGATAAGTTGTTTGAAGCAAGTTTATGTAACATATTGTGCAAAAATTTCAAAAATAATTCTGTTGAAGGCATGCTTCGCTAACTATGTAAAAGTGTAAATTAGTTTATGTTGTCAATAGGATCAATAACGTATTGGATCAATGGCAGTGCTGCACTTTGGGATGGCAGTGCAATTTTGAATTATTAAGGATTTTCTGTTTCTAGCTACACAAATCTTTCAAACATGCAAGTGTAATGCTAAGTAATATAACTTTGTTAGGATTTACTATAACATTCCCTTTTCTTCCCCTTTAACTCTGTCTTACATATTGTCTGACTACAACCAAATCAGAAACTTGAAAACACTCCATTGTCTTCCGAGACAGAAGGATGCCAACAACTCTGTCTACATATTGTCTAACCTGTAAATACTTGGTTGCTAGTTGTGAAGAAAGACAAGCGAACAGCAAATCAAATGTGAATTAACTAAAATCTTGTATCTATTGATCATTTTAGGCCATTGTTACAATCCAATCTGGATTCCGCGGCATGAAAGCCAGAAAAGAAGTTAAGGAAATAAGGAAAAGCATTCGTGAGAGTTCTGTAAGAGACGCCGCTCTTCCAGGTAAGACTGTCAAGAAATTGCCATCATCAGGTAAATAGCTGTTCAGAAGCATGCACAGAAAATGAAAGATGATAGTGTCAATTGTATGTCATGTCCCACAAGGGTGTCATACTGGGCCATTCACACTAAAATGGTATCAGTGCTTGCTTTAATTTTTGGTTGATTGATTGACTGATTGATTGAGTATCTTTATTGACATAAACATATGATAATAACAATGTAATAATTCATGTGTTAATTAATACTGTAAAATGTTATTAAAGCTGTCTCCAGCCCACTTGGGCTTACAAGTCAATTTCATGAGAATTTATCACATAATAACTGTGCAGTTCATTTACATAGAATATCAAATAAAAGAAAATATATAATATGGAATTTTAACATATACCTGAATGGACAAGTCATGTATTAAATATATATCTTGCTTTGCCTCATTCTAAAAATCTTATAAGCATATTTTGCAGTCCTAAGGACATTCTCTTCTGACATAATATATTTCCATTTATTTACATTATCTAATTGTTCCGGGTCCATGTTAATATCTTGGAAAAATTCTTCTCTCTCTAGTCTATAATGTGTACAAACAAACATAAAGTGAGATTCATCTTCTTTGGTTGATACTTGGTAAGTGTACAAGTGCTGTTACTGAATAAAGATGGCTATACTGTTGGGGGTACTATAAACTCTATTAAATTTGTTAAATTACTTCAAATTTAAATTAATTACTGTTACAATGCGAGACTACATAGCCACATATCAGAATATATTTTGCTAGTAGGTTTTGATTCTGTAAGGAAGTTTTTCGTTACTGATCGCAAATGATTGTACTTTTACTATTTTAAATCATATGGCCATTGAAGTCATTATTATATATATTCAATATTTTATTATTATTATTATTATTATTATTATTATTATTATTATAAATATACATATTATATTTTAAATATAAAAACGGCCATTGAAGTCAAGTACTGTTCTACTAGTGAAACTAAATCACCATATTTTTACATACATTATCTTGTTACTAACTTTCGGAATTAAGTCTTTCTGTTATTAAATTCTCTTAGTGTTAGTCCATATAAGGTTTTGTGAAATGTTAAACACCCCAGAGTTTGGCTTTTACTGGATAATAATAATAATCTTTATTTAAAGTCGACTTTTGGGTCAACAATTAACATTAGTTCAAAGAGCTATTATCGCCGACTGTAAATAACAACATACAACTACATAACAGAGACTATTATTACCCCACTTTTACCCTAAATACCACGCGTCAGGCTGGACAACAGCAGGCACCATTTTTAGTCTTTGGTATGACCCGGCCGCTGGTTCGAACTCACGACCTCCCAGACGGAAAGCAGACACGTTACCACTAGACCCGGGTTTCTCAACCGGGGGTTAATTAACCCCCAGGGGCTTAATGGCACCAATTCTGGGGGTTAATGGGACTTTACACTCAGAAGAAAAAAAATCACCTATTTGTTAGATTAGGCCTGTTATTAGATTGCACAGTGATGTATTAAGCGATATGACCATGTGATGAACCTAAAGACAGTGTCACAGTGAGATCAAAGCATATTGTTACCTCCACCCACGCAATGTTATTGAATCTGACGTAGCTAGTTGACATGTTGATGGCTTTCTCAATTTTCTTACAATCACAATCAAATTCCTGGAATCTGGGACTGCATACTAGTGTTTCAAATTGAAATTTGCATTATTTCAGTCATTTTTCCTTCCAGGGGTAGAGATGGGGGTTAATGGAGGCACTGAGTGGTCGACTTGGGGTTAACGCTCTAAAAAGGTTGAGAACCATTGCACTAGACTAAACTGTCTGGTCTAAAACTATAATACTGTTCTAGTTTGTCTCTATCATCGAATAAATATATATCATCTAAGCTCCAGTGTTTTTTTGTTTGACAGGACATTTCAAACGGGGATCATTGCCAGTTTATCAACAAACAGAGAAGCAATATGTAGCTGCTCGTCACATGAGTGACGTTAGTGGCTTAAAAACTGATAAGCTGCATTTAAAACCTCTTCAGCTGTTACCTGATATGCTGGCATATGAAGAACATGAGATTAATGTGAGTACCTGCTATTGTAATAAATAGTCATATGTATGCTGTACTGAAATTTAATTTAATATAAATTTAATAATTTACAAGGCAATCACTGGTCTAGCTCCTAGTGACATATCAGACCTTCTTAAACTATGTGTCTCTCGCAGAGCGTTAAGATCTTGCTCAAACAGAAATAATCATGAAGTCCTGGGTACCAGGTTTGTCACATACGGTGATATAATCATAAAGTTCTGCTGCCCCCAAATTGTGGAATTCCTTGCCACTGCAATTGCACCTGATCTAATCGGTTGATAGTTTTAAAAAGTTTGAAAACTTGCCGTTTTAATGAAGCCTTCTTAAGACAATCTTGCATTCTTTATGATTGCGTATTTTTTATCAGATTACTTTTATTATTTTACTAAATTTTCCGTGTTTTTATTATTGTTCCTTTTTTAGCCGCCTGAGCAAAAGGAAGGCGGCTAAATGATCAAAACAGCCTGAGTTTAAAATGTTACTCTTGGATAGATAAGCAATACAGGTTTAGTAGCGTTACTGCCTAAGTAACAGAGATTTGATTACGAGACTAAGCAGAGTAAATGCGCTACATTCCTCGTTATTATGAAAAGTAATCTGATTACAGTAATGAGTTACTAGTAATGTCTTACTACCCACCACTGGTAGCTAACTCTAACAATACTGGTAGCTAACTCTAACAATACTGGTAGCTAATTCTAACAATACTGGTAGCTAATTCTAAGAATAGTGGTAGCTAACTCTAACAATACTGGTAGCTAACTCTAACAATACTGGTAGCTAATTCTAACAATACTGGTAGCTAACTCTAACAATACTGGTAGCTAACTCTAACAAACTCTTTACTTGAGCAAAAAGCATAAGTGCCTATGACAGTTTAATGTAGTGAATTTCACTGCATATTATATTTTTATGAATGGCAGCACTAACACTTTCTCAGACTTGAATTCATTGTACGTACCACCAAGATGAATTACAAAAACATGCCCAAGTTTTGACTGTGATATTATAAGAAAAAATATGTTAATCTTTTAAAAATTGCCATACTGATGTTGCATACATGTCTGACACTGGTGTTGCATACATGTCTGACACTGATGTTGCATACATGTCTGACACTGATGTTGCATACATGTCTGACACTGATGTTGCATACATGTCACGCTGACGTTGCATACATGTCTGACACTGGTGTTGCATATCATGTCTGACACTGATCTTGCATACATGTCTGACACTGGTGCTGCATACATGTCACACTGATGTTGCATACATGTCTGACACTGATGTTGCATACATGTCTGACACTGATGTTGCATACATGTCTGACACTGGTGTTGCATATCATGTCTGACACTGATCTTGCATACATGTCTGACACTGGTGCTGCATACATGTCACACTGATGTTGCATACATGTCTGACACTGATGTTGCATACGTGTCTGACACTGATGTTGCATACGTGTCTGACACTGATGTTGCATACATGTCTGACACTGATGTTGCATACATGTCTGACACTGATGTTGCATACATGTCTGACACTGGTGTTGCATATCATGTCTGACACTGATGTTGCATACATGTCTGACACTGATGTTGCATACATGTCTGACACTGATGTTGCATACATGTCTGACACTGATGTTGCATACATGTCTGACACTGATGTTGCATACATGTCTGACACTGATGTTGCATACATGTCTGACACTGGTGTTGCATACATGTCTGACACTGATTTTGCATACATGTCTGACACTGGTGTTGCATACATGTCTGACACTGATGTTGCATACATGTCTGACACTGGTGTTGCATACATGTCTGACACTGATGTTGCATACATGTCTGACACTGGTGTTGCATACATGTCTGACACTGATTTTGCATACATGTCTGACACTGGTTTTGCATACATGTCTGACACTGATGTTGCATACATGTCTGACACTGATGTTGCATACATGTCTGACACTGGTGTTGCATACATGTCTGACACTGATGTTGCATACATGTCTGACACTGGTGTTGCATACATGTCTGGCACTGATGTTGCATACATGTCTGACACTGATGTTGCATACATGTCTGACACTGATGTTGCATACATGTCTGACACTGATGTTGCATACATGTCTGACACTGATGTTGCATACATGTCTGACACTGATGTTGCATACATGTCTGTATAAACATCAAAACTTTTAAGTCATTTGCTTAGATTTTTTCCAATATACAAAAGTTTTCAATCAACAAGTCAAAAAATAAAAGCCGGAAAAACTTTATATTCTGTGGTGAAAATCATGATGCAAACTGGTTGATTCTTTACAGTTTTGCTGCCATCTATTGAGTGTTTTATATATTAGTTGATGTTTTTTGGTTGACGATTAGCTGACATTGTTCCGGCATTTAATACTGTAACATACAAACGTTTTTCGATCACATTTTAAAACTATTAAAGCTATAAAGTCGTAACTTTCCCAGTCACAAGCTTAGCTTAATATCCGTCTTGCAGCACCATTTCAGATAGCCGGAGATTTGTGTCATTTATTTGATAGTTTTTTCTTTTTCTAACTATATTGCTCATAATTAGTCTGGAATAATACATAAATTATAATGTACTTTTTTGTCATGATGAAGTGGAGAATAAATATGTCTAATATTACTATGAAATTTCAACTTTGTAGGGCACTTGCGTCTAATACAGTCAACCCTCGTTAAACCGGAGTAATTGGGGAGGGGGGTGGTCTGGTTTAGCCGATTGTCCGATTTATCCGATATGCCTCTATATGGTCTATATTATACAGGAATAATCACCTTAATAAGGCCTATATATATTGCACTAGATACTATACTGTATATTACATTAAAATAGTTAACCTGTGAGGATAAAGAAATTATTGTACAGTTGGTAGGCTGTGTTGTGTTTAGGGCTCGGGCTCGGACGGAAATCGGTCAGTTTCCTTTACCACGGTTAACGTCAATTGGTCAGTTTCCTTTCTTCTTCTCAGCTTTTCCCTATGCGGGGTCGCCGTTGTAAATAAGTCGTCTCCATGCATTCCTGTTGTTGGCCATCTCTTCATTTATGTTCTTCTCTCTAAGGTTCCCGTTAACACATTCAAACCATCTCAGCTTGGGTCGTCCTCTTCTTCTATTTCCCAGCACTTCCATTTCCATGACCTCCCTTCCCACGTGATCTTCCCCGATTCTTCTTCTCAGGTGCCCATACCATCTCAATCTTGCAAATTGGTCAGTTTCCTTTACCTTTCCTTAACGTCCGTCTTATCCGATATCCGGGCTAACGGGGTCCGGTTTAACGAGACTC
This sequence comes from Tubiluchus corallicola, assembly GCA_030141605.1. Classification (NCBI taxonomy): domain Eukaryota; kingdom Metazoa; phylum Priapulida; class Priapulimorpha; order Priapulimorphida; family Tubiluchidae; genus Tubiluchus; species Tubiluchus corallicola. Next base: position 104,485 of record JAQGDQ010000711.1, read on the forward strand.
GACTGTACTGTGTTATTGTAGTCAAAACGTTTTTACTGCACTACCAGATATACAAGGAAAGTCAGTTTTAGCTAAATTTTGTTTGTAATTCTTTATATTTCTACAAGTCATTTTAACATTACTATAAGCGAGATCCGAACTAGCACTTACCAGGTCAGCACTAATTTTAAAGCTTATTTCAGGCTGTAGTAAAAATTCAGTCTGGTTTCCGCGGCATGAAGGCACGAAAGGAAGTTAAACAAATTAAAGAATCCAAAGAAATTGATGTCAAAGATGTTGCGGCCAAAACCAAGTCACTGCCAGACCTGCAGTCATACGGTGAAGAAGAAGTTAATGTGAGTATTGAGTTTATTTTTTTTCAACTGAATCGTGATTTTAGTCAGCTTGAAAATGAATAACGAGCCATCCAAATATAACAATATTAAGTTTAGGGTAGGTAGGTGGCAGGAGACGTGATAACGCCGATGTCAGTAGAATCCACTGATGGTTTCCCATCGAGTCACCATCAGACTGTAAATGAAAGACCTCAGTCTGCAAATATTCTCAATGCCTGGAAAACTAGTGTTCAGTGGCACCTCATGTAATTGCACTGTTGAACTGCAGTGCCCTCTATTTTCACTTGATATTATCGATAATATTCAATATAATGAGTCTTTTTTCTTTAATTCTTTCTTTACACTTGTATGGAACCGGAGTATGTGATGGAACTGTGCACTTCACAGGTCCAGCACTGCTGCACTAACAACTCCAGCAACGAGGTGTTTGACTGTTGTGCACATGCGATCATGCACATGTGTCTGAGATAAGACGGTGCACTTCACAGGTCCAGCACTGGTGCACTCACAACTCCAGCAACGAGGTGTTTGGCTGTTGTGCACATGCGATCATGCACATGTGTCTGAGATAAGACGGTGCACTTCACAGGTCCAGTACTGGTGCACTCATTACTCCAGCAACGACGTGTTTGGCTGTTGTGCACATGCGATCATGCACATGTGTCCGAGATAAGACGGTGCACTTCACAGGTCCAGTACTGGTGCACTCATTACTCCAGCAACGAGGTGTTTGGCTGTTGTGCACATGCGATCATGCGCATGTGTCTGAGATAAGACGGTGCACTTCACAGGTCCAGTACTGGTGCACTCATTACTCCAGCAACTAGGTGTTTGGCTGTTGTGCACATGCGATCATGCGCACGTGTCTGAGATAAGACGGTGCACTCTACGTAGAAAAAGCACTGTCGCTCACGCAGTGTGTGTTGTCAGCTGTCACGTGTATAAAACCGTGTACCGGCATATTCTTGAATGTGATAAAGTGTAGAATTACAACATTAAAATTACATATGTTTGTTTTGTTTTACACAGTATTAAAACAATGATCAAAAATTTTCTGAAGCGGGACTGACCAAATTTAGCTATGAGCCACCACTGCTAGTATTTTTGTTATATTATAATAACAAATCATCTTTGTGCTGTTAATGGTTGCTATTTGAGCTCATGTATCATTTCAGAACTTTATGCAAAACTGCTTTTTTAACTTACTAAAATCAACTGGTTACTTTACTACACAACTTGCAAAAACTTGATTTCTTTGTTGTCGCATGTAATTTGTTTCAGGCTGTTGTCAGAATCCAGTCCGGTTTCCGAGGCATGAAGGCAAGAAGTGAAGTAACAGAAATTAGAAAGCTCAAATACCACGTACCCGGATCTTCCGGAATGCTTGCAATTTACGATGGCGCGGGTGCTACGGCGGAGTCTGGAGAAGAGCCAGTGGATGACCAACAGCTTGATGTATGTACCTATTTTAGAATTCGGGCATCCTTTAGATGCAATAGAGCAAACGAACTATATATTCAGGGGTGGACTTGAGATCCTAAAGGGACAGATGGTCAAAATCTTTTAGTTTCTGAGGGGTTTTCTAGATCTTTTATTGTGTCAAGACACAAGTTAAAAATTACAGAACATATTCTACTGTTCTTCTTATTTTGCAAGAGTATGACGTGTTAATTAATATTACGGTTTAAAAATTTTTCTAAACTGCAATTAATAATCATTGGTTTATATTTGTACATCAAGCACAGGTATTTTAGTTTTCTACCAAATCTAACTGATCAGCGGTTCTTGCTTCTCTCTGTTACTTAGTTGCAAGTGTCGGTTGCACAAAGAGGCATAATGTAGTTGTAGGTTTCCAGTTTAATATCCTGTAGACACTTGTTCTTCTTGTCTAGAGCCAATGGAAATAACGATTTTAAATTATGTCATAATTTTAAACTCATAATAATGGCTTTTTTGTTATGGGTATTGAACAGTTCTTTCAGGCATTAATTGGTTCTGGTACGAAACTCTGAAGATGTCTAGATTGCCACTGCCCAGCAGGGGGGGCGCAAAATTTTTCTGGGAGGGCGAGGTATCCGAAGTGGTTAAATAATGGTTAAGCCAATTTTCAACCCCTTTTATACTGCATGCAGGCCTATAATTAGCATGTGTGTAGGACGGCGTAGCGGACATTTTTTTACCTAATTCTAATTCATATTGAAAATGATTACATGCGAACTGCAATTTTCACTGCAAAAAAAATTATTCGTCCGATTTTGCGGGGGGCGCAAATTTTGACAGGGGGGGCGTGCGCCCCCTCGCTCCCCCCTAGTTCCGCCCCTGATGCATTCTCCACTTAACATTTAATATCAAAATGTATATTATTGTCTTAATTAAGCAAGATTATTTCATGTTTTCCATCATTTTGTATGTCTGTTAGATGATACCAAAGGAAGAAGCAAAGGAAGTTCAAGGAAGTAAGGGGATGCTTCCCGAGAGCTACCTCATAGAATTAGAGCCTATGGATAATGCCGAGAAAGAGTCACTACCAGATCTGGAGTCTTTTGAAAAGGAGGACGTCAATGTATGTTTCCACACCGAGTGAATTGAGTGTAACCTCTTTTTAATACCAAACCTCTTTTATTTACAGATTTGTCAGACATGCTTGGTAAATCGTGAAAATATTACACACCAAAATTAATTAAAATTTGATATCAAACTTAAAAGACACAATGTATGAAAAAAGTTTGTGCAGCCTGGATATGAACCAACGACCTTCCTGCTTACATTGCGGATGCCTTAACCACTAAGCTGCCGCAGCTCTCAGTGGTCAATTAAGGCAGTCCAATGTTGTGTTTGTTCTGCATTCTTGTTGACACAGTAACTTCTATTTAATAAGTTATTAAATTAATATTTGACAAGAAAATATTGTTAGTACCAATCAAGCCAAGCCTGTTATGTAACTGTTATCATTTATATTGAATTACTATAACTAATTTGATTCATATTAATTTGTTTTCTGATTTACATTTTAAAATTATCCACTTTACCCTTAAAGAACACTGTAAATGTGTTAAAACATCAAGATTCTTCTTTATTACCTGTAATACTTACCTTGAAAACTTAATTAACAGCTGCTGAGCTAAAATGATGATGATGTCGCGAGCGGGAAAATTTTTTCGCAAAGGCTGAAATCTTTCACGACCGTTTCCTACGTATTTGTCAAATTTAAAATTGAAAGACGGTGTAACATTGACAATAACGCACAAAACTTGGCTATTTTTATTTTCGCAATTGTGTATTAAAACTGGGCAGTTTTTCACTATTTTTTAATATTTAACATGTCATTGTGCAAAGAATGAACAAATATCATGTAGTCAAACCATTGTGTCTCTGATACCTTGGGTATAATAGACAAAATTTGTATTGTCAGCAGTGTTTTTCATCACTATCGTTTATCATTTATCGATAGTAAACCTACTATTCATTTATTCAAAGTCTTTTATTTATAAAATAAAATGAAATGAAAGTACAATGGTAATTTATACGCAAAATAGATAAAAATACAAATGATTCCTCTATTTGCAGGGGAAGATGCTTTAATGAACTAACTAGATAAACACTGGTAGATATATACATAAAGTACATGAAGAAAGTAGACATATACATAAAGTACATGAAGAAAGTAGATATATACATAAAGTACACGAAGAAAGTAGATATATACATAAAGTACATGAAGAAAGTAGATATATACATAAAGTACATGAAGAAAGTAGATATATACATAAAGTACACGAAGAAAGTAGATATATACATAAAGTACATGAAGAAAGTAGATATATACATAAAGTACACGAAGAAAGTAGATATATACATAAAGTACACGAAGAAAGTAGATATATACATAAAGTACACGAAGAAAGTAGATATATACATAAAGTACACGAAGAAAGTAGATATATACATAAAGTACATGAAGAAAGTAGA
>JAQGDQ010000540.1:0-80518 GCA_030141605.1 Tubiluchus corallicola
TATGTAGCTTATTATTAGTAGCTTATTATTTCTTAATTAATTAAACTAATTAAAGTAATTAAACTAAATACTAAAATAGTCAAAATTTTACAAACTATAACTGCAGATTCTTGTATCACCGCTGACCAAACTTCGCACGCATTGCTAATTTTGTAAAATTTTGAGATTAACTTAACTAACTATTAATAAGTTTTAATGTTAGTAGCCTATATTATGTGATGGTGGGGCTTCTTAAGCCATCGGGTGAAATGACCATAAAATTTGGTGTCAAAAGATTTGGTGACAAATTTAGAGAAACACGTTCATGGCTGAAGGCGCTCCACTTTTCTGATTTTACCCTCTTCTGCCAACTACAGGCCTTACTTATTATGCTTTATAATAATTACCTAACATAATACTATTAATTAGTGATACTAGTTAAATGGGTATTAGTTAATTATGGTACTAAGTACATACTAAAAGCAGGCAGCAGCTTGAAAACGAAGTAAGTCTGTTTATAAAAAAATAACGAAATTCAAGCTAAAGAATCAGCTCTTGGATCTCTTTGCAATATTTGATAGATGGAATTAAATTTATTTACAATAATTACATTGACGGTTGACCGTCAAAGGAAGGCACGTATTTGTAATCTAACTGTTTCCAAAATTTCACTGAAATTGAGAGGTTTCACTTGCTCAAAGAGAATAGGCGAAATTCCAAGAGAATTTTCTAAACCTGCGTTTTTTTCGAACTTTAACTATACGATCACGTTTATACATTATGGATGTTCATAAAATTATTTTGTGATAAGTTAAACTCCTTACAGCATCATCAAGTTTTATTCACTTTACTGGAATACCATGATTTCTCTGTGAAAATTTTTGCAAGTCAGAGATTCATCGTGCCAAAAAATCTACTGCAAAAAGCTGCTAATTAATAGTTCCGTGATTAAGCTTTAAGAAAATAAATTTTAGGCGACTGAGATAGTAATACACAAGTAAATTGAAGCCTGTGTAAAAAGCGTAGATTTGAATATCTAAGGCCGACTTGAGATCGTGGACTCACGAGCAATATTGAATGATTGTAGCTGGCTCGGAATCTAGCTAATACCAAGGATAATGTTTCGAAGTGAAACTAAACTACCAGATACTACCACAAAGGATACAAACGGTTTGAAAGATAAGTAGTAAGAACAATAACAGACACTTGAATTTTGACAAGAAATTTTCGTATTTGTGCCATCTTGTATTATATTTCGATTAAAAGTATTAAAATTCAGTTTAATTGCTCAAGTATTAGCACTTTTCGTGCTAATTCTTTCTTACTTCCCACCTTTTAATTTCCTTTTTGGTATATATTTTAACAGAAAATTAATAATATTTACATGACCTTAACAGATTGAATGTCTTTGTTCCAAGGTGGAAGAAACTTTGCTGCTGCCATGACTTTGGTGTGTCGTTGTAGTTGCTGCTGCTGGCGCTGTTGCCTTGTGTCATCACGATTGATTTGAATCTAAAATAATTACAAAGTTGAATATTAGTAGAAAATAAGTGCTGAGCAAATTACTAACACAAATAAAATTAATCGCTTTCTAAGTATTTGAGGATCTCGAACACGTGGAAATACCTTGGTAAGTGATTACCAAACTCAGCGTAACTACAATATGCAAGAACTGCTATAGGACAATTTGCTATAATACAATAGCCACCATTACAGCCAATAGTAAAAACGAGGTTGTCTTTTTTTACACATATTAAAGTTTGTTTTCAAAAGAAAATGCCGGCGCATTGGCTGTGGTCGACAAAAACTGCTGAAGGCAAATAACTGAAGAAAGAAAAAAGGCAGACAAAATGAATTAGGAGCAATGATAAGGAAGAGAGAATAATATCAATACTGATAACAATAATCATGACTGTCAAAATCACTAAAGCAAACATAACTTCATCCAGGTAATATTAGGATTATAAACGTGTATTTTTTAAGGCCTTTCGTAAAGATGCCATGAGGCATGCTGGGAAACTGCTGGATATTCTCATACATGATCCTACATTTGTTGAAAAATAATGTGAAAGAGCCCTAACATTTGCACGTATAACTGAACCGTTACAAAACTAGAGATACCTGGCACATTTTCTCAACGCGAAGACATCAGAAACTTAAATTATTATCATCACATATAATAAGCGCACCGTATGATGTCACACTTACCTCGTCACTCGAGGTTGTGGAGTGGTGTCTAGTGCTCTTGCTCCGAGGAGAAACTTTACGTTAGTTAGTGCCGACGTCGCCCTTCAATCCTGCTTTCGCGCCATATGCCACCTACTAGGACCTGCTTCCCATCTACGACCGTAGCTGTGCAGTTGATGACTCTTCGACAGGAAAGAAACGTTAATATTAATATGCAAACGTGTTTAAAAACTCTTCAGCTAAATTGCCTAAATTATAACATATTTCAACTTCGAAGCAGAGAAAATAAATCAAAAAATTTAATGTGAACAGACATTTTGCAAGGAAAACGACTTAAATAGTATTTTACTGTGAAGCCAAGTCTTCATGTAAAAACCTTGCTTGTCTTCGTTCTAGTTCTTGTGAAAAGCCAAATTGTAATATGATGCCTCAGAAATTCTAGGTAACTAAACAATTAAAATTGTAAGAAATAAAGATTTGTGTGTTTAGTTACATATAAACTAGACTTTTTACATGAACTCACATTTGGTGTACCGTTCGTTTACTGGACAATGTCAGCCGAACACGTTTCCCTAGAATTTCAGGATGTGCTACTTCCGCTTTCTGTTACTTGGAATTTACCGACAATGAATAACAAATTCGATATTTCGCCGTCCATTGTAAAACTGGAATGGCACCCTAAAACGAAAATTAAATAAATACGATTTATTGATAAATTGCACAATTTGAACAATTAATTAATTAATCTTCTATAAATTAGTTCCCACCGAATATTAAACAACTGATACGCTTTATAATTTATTATGGCGACGTAACAATTATACGGTGGTTTTATCTGTGGTTTAGTAGTGATACACAAATTTTCTATAATTTACTAGGACGCTGTAAAGTATTAAAAGAGAATCGACCACAACACGTAATTTCAAGTTTAAGTTATACGGTGGTTTTACCTGTGGTTTAGTAGTGATACACAAATTTTCTATAATTTACTAGGACGCTGCAAAGTTTTAAAAGAGAATCGACCACAACACGTAATTTCAAGTTTAAGGTCGAATTAATTTAAATTCGTTTTATATTACTTAGCCAGTATAGCTCTAAATCCTGAAATTAAAAAAAACAGACATCTGTATTCCGGTACAAGTTGTAAGCTATATAGAGCCTAATTTTTATGACATGCACTTCTAGTCTAAAGCTGTGCTGTCCACGGGAATATAGCACTGCAAAAAAGTAACAAAAAGGCTGTATTTCGTAAAACAATAAGAAAAAACAAAATTATGCAAGCGCTTTTATTATTATATTTGCTGCCTAATTTGATTAGGTAAAAGCTAACCTCAAATAATAAAACAACGAGAAAAATTCAATGAAACAAATAAAATATGATTAACATGGTTAACAAATACATTTTTCCCAGAAAAGTTCTTTTGCCAGAAAATCCCCCCTCCCCGACAAAAAATTTCACAGAAAACATAAATCACGTAATCACAAAGCAAGAAAGTAGATTTGTAACATCAGTACGATTAGGTAGCGAATCATGTTGATCTTTGCATATACGCAATACTGAATAATCATAATGTGTGATCTGCTCGTAAAATTAAGCAATGCCAAGCCTGGCAAATGATTTGTTGGGAGACCGCTTAGGAATATTACTTTTGAGCATGCAGTTACTTTTACTGTGATTCCGTTTTATTTCGTTTATTTCTTGATGTTTAGAGAAGATGTACATGCATCCGAATATGAATGTAATATCGCTGCCTGTTCAGTGTTTCATCTCAGAGGATCTTGATAATGAACTAGAATTCGGTCCTGCCATAAAAGAACCTGTAAAAACTCTTCCGAAGGAGCTTAACTTATTTGCCAAATGTTGACCCAATATATTAACAAATCTCTGTGGTTCGCAAAGCCTTGGTGTTTTCATTTTTATCATTATTATTTATTAAAATGTATTTCAAAACCTATGAAAATCAATTGAATTTGAAGTGATACATGACGGAAAGTAATTTCATCCTAAAAACAAGTTTAAATTGTAGCAACGAAGTTTCAAAGCAAAATATTTTTCCAAAACAACCTTAAGAAAGCAAGGTTGACACCTAAAACATCGCGTCATCTTAAATGATTCTGATTTTTTATAGTCAGTAGTCAAAGCGCTGTCGATAATGGAGGAGAGTAAAAGAGAAAGAACGAAAGGTATAGAGGGGGCGAGAGAGAAGGGGGAAAGAAGAAAGAGGATAGGGTGGGAAGAAGGGGAAGGAGAGAGAAAGAGAGAGAGGGGGAGGAGTAAGGGGTAAGAGAGTGAAGGAAGGGAGGGAGGTAAAGAGGGAGGAGCAAACAAAGAAAGAGAAATCGAAGGTGTTTTCCTAACAATTGAAAACTGGTTGAGACTTTTCTGTCAAAAAATCTTTCTGGGAAATGTTTTTTCTGGGAAGTTATTTTTCTGTGAAATGGTTTTTATGTGAAAAAAAGCCAAATAAATATGGTTATACACAGTTGATTCTCACCAAGTGCACAAAATATGTCATACGAAGTAGAAATTACAGATATCATTTTGATATTACCAAATTCAACAATTCATTAAATTCATTGTGGACCTTTTTTGACAAAATGTTGGCTAATGTTTTGTCAAAACAGCGAGATCCTCGAGAGATTTGAACAGATTTTTTTCCAGTTTTGATGCATTTATAGAAACTGTGTCTTTACAACTCTATGAGCACGACATCTTTGTAAAGCATACATAGGCCTATAAATTACTGACGTACGTATTCTATATCCAAACATGTGAAATTATACTATAAATTGAAACTAAAATTTTGTTTTATCAAAGGAAGCAGCCGCACAGTAAAACATGAGGCAAAAGGACTCTGCCCAAGTTATAAAGAGAAATTATTTAACTATTAAAAGCTTCGTAAAAAAGTTAAGCAGTAATTGAGCATGTATAAAGGGGGATACAGAAGAAATGTAGCGAAATTTAGACTACAATAATACTAGAAGCAAGTGAAAATTTCACAGCGTACATGGTATTACATTAAAAATTGGTATTGCATTAAAAATTGCCTGAAAACTAAAACACTAAATTAAAGAACGAAAACACGTATCGAAAACCCATTATTAGTATATAAGTTATGTTTCCTTAAAAATGCTGCAGTATTTTTGTTAAATTATTGACAAAGTGCTGTAATAATAATGTGCAATACAAAAATTATGTATTGTAATGCTAAATGGATTAATAAAAATATAAATAAAAAATAATTAATAATTAAGTTACAGCCTAAAAGATTCCGCATTTTAAAAATTTAAATGCCGGAATAATGTCAGTTAATCATCAAGTGAAAAATCATTTTCGCGTTGACATACAATACATAATAGCAAAACAATAAGAAATCAACCAATTTACATCACAGTCTTCACCTCATAAAATAAATAATTGGTAAAAATTCATTGTCAAGAAAAATGGGACTTAATTCTTGTGACTACAGTATCTGGAATTTCTTAAAGAAGACAGGATGATTTTTCATATACAACCCCATTTTCAAATCCGATAAAAAGTATACACAATTAATACATATTTTACACATTTAACACAATGAATGCTGCAAAAGCATTTCTGATGAAAGTGTTGACAGAGCTGTTTGATGCGGAGGAACGAATATAAAACTTATTGAGTACTGGGACCAAAATTGCCAAGTACCCTTAAAGAAGTAAGAAACTTATCAGCTGTTGATGAAAGGGCACTGTAGCTTCAGTATCAAACCGAGAAAGCTTTTTTGACTAGCTTGTTTTGAAAATAGCGGACAGGTACAGGACCTGCTGTAAATTTTAACAATAGCGACAAACGAAATTCTTTCTGGCATTTACTTTTTTGAATTGCTAATTTAAAACTTCTGTATCTTTGAAAAATTCTAAGAGAACGACCTAAAATTTCTGATGTTTACACATAATCGTTCGCAACATCAGCAGGGTGATTTCAAGCGATTTCGTTTTTTCTTTTTGTACTATCGTTATCAAAACTGCGGCATCTATTTTGGCCAAATGATTCCTGCATTATACCTGCATTAGCAGTATAACCCACGCTTTTGAACTTCCGCACCTTGTTTTAAACCTACAGGTGTTAAACGTAAAAATTATCAAAACCCTGACCCAAAATATCCCTCAAATAAGTATAATAATGTTACAGAGGCACCCGTGTCGGGTCAGGTGTAGGGCACTCTACACGCCCTGCTTCCACGCCAGCAGCGACTCACCCCTTTCTTGAAGGTCCAAACGTCTTGTTTACATTTGTAATTAAGTATCGGTTACACAACGATTATAAAATGGAACTTCATGATGCGCAATATCAAGACCGCCATGCCGTCTTGGAGTTCGACCCCCTGGGTCGAATTCAGTCCAATATTAACTCTGGCGCAAAAAAACTAGCCTAAAAATTAGCAACAGCGAAATTGTAATAGCGCCGAGAACAACTACATTTTTAAATATTAAACGAAATCTTCAAAGCAAAAAAAGTTGAAAAAATCACCAAAATCATAGATAGCCCTTTGTGTATAAAAATGCACAGCTTATGCATTACCAATGATATATAAAGTGTATTATCAGTCAACATCTGAAGATAACAATGATATAACGTATATTTATCTTTTTTTCCAACGTATAATATAAACTCAATAACCCAAAACTGCATATCAGAATTAAGCGCTTGCGTCTGCCACATTGCACCTACCAAAATTATTTTCTCTGCTGTAAGTAATAAAATATAAAGTGAACTCACGTTTACTCAGGTTGCACTTGTTTACTCAAATGTTGGCATTTGGTCACGAACTGCTAACGTTGTGATAATGGTAGTAAATTGAAGATAACATTCGCGTGCTATAGGCTTTTATAGTGGGAATGGCTTCGGACCAGTCCATTTCAAACAAACAAAAACTTGGCGTCGTTGCCCATGTTCAGGTTCGTTGCAAAATTTGTGTACTAGAGTATTCCATGCAGTTTCTTATGCTCGGTATACTTGTATAGTAAGGCTGGGACCAGTCCTTCAGTACCTAAAGTATTAAGTAACAACCAGCTGTAATTACACAGCTATAATACAGTGTCATGTGTTTTCTACTTTTATAACGGGGTTCGTTTTTCGTTCTGTCTTTTCTTTCTTCTCCCCTCTCTCTCTCTCTCTCACTCACCCTTTCTATAATAATAATAATAATAATAATAATAATAATAATAATAATAATAATTGTCCATTTGTTGCAAAGAAGGCATGAAACACGTTAGCCTTTTGTCTCATCTTAATTGGTGTTTACCAGTGACAGATTTCGAAATATGGGCCCTCATCAGTGCAATCAAAACTTCATGTACATTGCCGTCCTTATAAAACCAAAGTTTGCTATGTACTATCCCGTGGATGCGATGTCTTTGTTGTTGCGGTAATACTTTGGCTCCAAAGGACTGCTGTTTTTTGTCTAATGTTAATTAGCGAGGAAAGGCCAGTTAAAAATGAAACTTGGTTCTCACAGGTCACATCATTCTCATCAAGATACTACTGCCAAGCTGTTTTGTTAAACCTAATAACGTTAAGCTTAACATTTTTTATACATCTTAAAATTTTAGATTTAAATTTTTAATTTTTTTAATCTATAGTAGCACCGAATTTTCGATGCATAAAAACAGTATTTACGCCTAGTGAGTAGAAGGATACTGAAAAATAGATAATGTAGAAATTTGCAGATTAACTTCTGCAAATTACTGGCGTAAATATCTCAACTCAACCACAAAGCACAATGTATCTCACAGGATGTTTCGGTTGTCATTTGCCTGGTCTGTTAACTTTTATTTGGCGGTCCTTGTCTTTCAGGTGAATCTTTGACCGGTGGTCCTTTGTCTTTCAGGTGAATCTTTGACAGGTGGTCCTTTGTCTGGTGTTCTTTGGCCTGTTGGTCTGCAGTGGTTTCTTGACCAGTGGTCCTTTGTCTGAGACCATTAAGCTGATTTTTATGATATTATCGATGGTATGAAAACTCTTGATTTATCAAGCGATACAGACAAATTGCTTCTTGCTATTAGAGGCCTTCAACCTGTACCAAAATATGGCCCGCAAGAAGTAAACGAGTTACATTATTGATACGATGGCCAGACTGGAAATTGAAGTTTTAGGGTACACTGGAAACAATGTAAAAAATAGGGAATTAATCACAGCTATGCAGTCTAAATTAAACTACAGCAAGTATGAACTGTCTTCACGCGAAACGTATGCTACTGTAGCAAATTTAAGTGTTAATGAAGAAAAAACTACGTAATGAAAATGGGAGTCGAAAGATACAAAGCAGGCACACGCGTAATGCTAATAAGGACGAACTGGCCAAGTCAAATAGCCCTCAGGCGAAATATTCCGGACTAACGGACATGCCAGTCAAGGTACAAGCAAAACAGACGCTGACGGTTTCGCTGTACCAAAATATCACCAACGAAAAAAGAACGCTAACCTAAAATTAGAAAAACTGTAATGGCCAAAAATCGCAGTAGCACAATAAGGGAGCTCACCGGACAAGGGTCATTTTTTGTGCTCCAAGTTTGGTTTGACACAAGAGACTTAAACGAATTTTAACCTCTCAGCCTCTCAGTAGGTAAATGTGTTTGATTGCCAGAAATGTCGCATAAACTGAAGTCATATAGTCACCATATGTATAATGTGTTTGTTTGGTTGTTTTTGTTTCTTATAGCAATTATCCTACTACGTAAAAACTACTTAAGAGATTTCCACGAAACTTTATGGAGAAGTGGAGTATAGGGTGCCAAAATAGACGTTTTTTGTCTGTTCTTTTTTCGCAAAACTTGTCTCAACACCACGTACAAAAAATATTAATGAGGCATTTCGTGGCGGTCTCAGAGGGAGTGTCTAGTACTTGCTTGGAAAACTATCGGAAAACTTGGAAAAGTACGCTGTCTGTAGACTTTGCTTATTAATTATTAATTTGTATAGCGGATAGCCCTATAAGCTGACTTGGTATGCAAATACGTATGTCTGTCTGTTACCATCACCAAAATTAATGGTTAAAGAAAGGTAAATAAACACTCGTGGAATTATTGTGGAATATTCGTAAATTATTGGTTATAATTAAAATATTTTAAGTATTTTGTTATTCTATATAATACCCATGCACGCGCATTTTTGTATGTTTGTTTCTTTATCTTTGTTTTGCGTTCTTTTAATCGAAAGAATCAGACAAATAAATTTAGGATTGTTCGGCTTTGGCAAAGATCTAGTTCCTACTGAGTTCATTCCAGTTTTATTATAGAAATCAACGGCATCAAAATAACATCTGTGCTATTTTTCCTACTTTTGTTTGTGCCATTTTTACCGTGCTTTTTTTCTGTGCCATTTTTACCTACTTTCTGTTTGTGTCGTTTTTTTTCGTGTGCCAGTTTTGCTGTGTCATTTTTGTTTTGCACCCAAATCAGTACCTCGTAAATGCTACCCCCGCAAACTAAGAATTTCCAGTTACAATAGCTTAAAACACTGGCAATTTGAAAACTAATTTGAGAAGTTTTATGCTACGTCCAATGAAGTCTGGGTGCCCAACAGTATCAGGGATTAAAAGTCGAGAAATCATGTACTGAAGGCCTTATGGCGGTGTCGCCATCTTCCTGCGAAAATCTCTAGGTGAATCAATTTTCCATATTGAATGCAACTCTGATAGACTTGTAGCCATTAAAATGAAAATAAAAATTTTGAGATGCTCTTAATGAACGTTCACAAGCCTTGTGATTCAGGCACCATGAACCCTGATTATATAACTGAGTTACTAAAGTGCTTGATGATGTTCATTCCAAAGTTTAAGAGAGTTTATACGCATACCATTACACTTTGAACAGCTGAACAGCTAAGAAGCTTGAAGCTACACGCGAATTGTTAAGGCCTCAAAGAACTTCTTTGGTCTGTTCTTCTTGTGTGCAATGTATTACAATTACTTACATGTATTACAAATAAGAACTGCATTGAAATAATTTTAGGAGGCGATTGAATACAAATTTCGGTAAAGTCACGGTGCAAAGTGTAAATTTATCTACGTTTATGGCAGCAAATGGACTAATAAATGCTAAAGATATTTTCCCAGCATGCATTGGTTACACGCATATGAACTCAGCTACCCTGAACACTAGTTGTAGAGACCATTTTCTTATAACAAGCGTTTAAATTGACATTATCGAGGCTGCTTCAGTTAGTCATAATGGAGACAAACTATCCAACCATTCTCATGCGAACATGCTTTTGGATGTACAAACGTGTAAATCACTACTGTACTTAGTAAGAGTTTTTAATGCAAGCCCACATGGCACAAGCCCACGCTGCACACGTACATATTTATATTAATATTTCATTCCAATAAAACATACACAAAATGTACAGTAAATAATTGTACATGTTCAGTCTTTGGACTGATGTTTTACAATAGTATCAGATTGTTAGTAAATACATGATTAGAAACATCGATGAAGCGATATTAGTAAACAAAAGAATACTTAAAAAAGTTAAAAATTTTCAGAAATTTTAACACAAAATTAAAAATAGTTTTAACTTAAGTGATACCGATGTGAACATTTCAAAACACTTTAATGACATTGTTAATTGCTGTCTATAGGCAAGTGACTTTGGTATCCCTCGTTAACACAATAAGAGAAACATAGCTGGCTGGAATGACTATATGAAACCATCAAAAGATGTTGTAGAGGCTGGAGGTCAATTTTTCAAATCATGTGCAACTAGGATGAAATATCGCTACATCATACTCTACATTTTACCCATCATGAGAACAAAATTACAAAGAGCGCCAACTAAAAGACTGAAACCGAAAAGCGACAGTTCTGCAGCAAAACTTTAACACACACACACACACACACACACACACACACACACACACACACACACACACACACACACACACACACACACACACACACACACACACACACACACACACACACACACACACACACACACACACACACACACTCTCTCTCTCTCTCTCTCTCTCTCTCTCTCTCTCTTTCTCCACTCTCTTCTCCCTCCCTCAAGAGGGAGAAATGAATATATAATTATACATGTCTGCTGAATGCTGATGTTTATTATGCTAAGAGTACAGCTTCATTACTTACATGTGTGTTGAATGTTTGTAATAATGTTTTAATTGGCCGGGTGGTCAAGTAACGACATTTGCTTTACATCCTGCAGGTGTGGTCAGTATAACTTTCAGTTTTCACTAACTCCCCACTCCCCAGTTGAACAAGAAGACCAATTTCGTATTACTATCGGGAATTGTAGCAATTTTACTTCTTGAGATAAAGACCGGAATTTCACAGTGTTTAGGGTGGATCAAGCAACTTGTAAGCAGTCCGTGTATAAACTGTCACTAACAATCAATACTACTAAAGACAGATTAAAAAAATACCAATACAACAAAGTAATAGAAAAAGTGTCGAGTGCTTAAGCTATCCAATTTTCCCGATAGAAAACAAAGCTTTGCAAGAGAATTAGTGGTGAAGCCAGACAGTAGCTTTGCAAGACAGTAGTGGCAAAAAATCGTTATTTACGCGTGTCTAAGCTGTCATAAAAGCCTAAACACTTTCACGACGAATCGTCAGGCACGCCTCGTAGTCTAAATGGGCTTATTATTAAAAATTTCTTGATTTCTGGATCCAGTTTTACTTGAATATTCGCATGAAATGGTTTCGCTGGCCTGTGGTGCTTTAGCGGAATCTCGCGAATTCGCAAACTTACAATCTGACAAATCCAGCCGATTTCTTAGCTATTGTTTGCAGATCCGGCTTCGATTTTGAAATATTAAGTTTTCTGAATCCTTATTCGACTTTTTCTAATTCGCAAACAAAAAAACTTACATGACTAGCTAGTCAGTAATCGGCTTCGCGCGCTAAAACCTCACAGACACTAATCGAACTAAATCAACGTCTCAGTTTTAGAAATTTTTGTTGTTGTTTTTTGAGCGGGGGGGGGGGGGGGTCCACGCGGAGTTGCAGGCCTAGTTATTGTATGCAGTTGCGATTTAGCGCAGTCGCGGCGCATTATTTTGTGGACCCAAAATAACTGCGCTCGAGATTCTGTTGTGAGCTCGCCACTACATCAACCCAGCAAATTAAAACAGAGTTTTGTAATTGCTGAAAAACGCTAATGGTTGACACGTTTGAATGACTGTTTTAATGAAGCCTTGTCTATCTAATGCTTATAATTTCTTTACGCAATATTCACATTAAAATCCCATATTTAAAGTTAGTTTGTTTATATATCATAGCTTTTATTTGCATTGCTTGCATGACTTTATATGCGTCACTAGTACGAAGCAACGCTTATAGATGTTTCAATAATAACTACTGCAGCAATTTTCCCAGCAACGTTTAGTCTAACTAAGCGTTGAAATCTCCATCTGCGAAATTAATTCTCATCTCTTCCCAGGCCTAATAAAAATTACTAAGCTTCCAGTTAACTGTTATAAACATTCAAACAAACCCAAGTTGTAAAAGTTCATCTGGCGTAAACAGAACTCGCGCATTGCACACTGCACAGCTAGCTGGGCTTGCTCTACTTTTGTGTTTTTAAGAGCTTTGCAAGGGAAACCAAAACACGTTGAAAAAAGGAGGGGAGGGGCAAAAGTATACTTTAGGATTGTAACGTATCCGCCCTCCTCCAGGTTGCCAAGTTATATCAGTTTTAATAAAAGAAAATCGACTTCTGAACGATGATCTTTTAGTGACCTTTCTAATTAAGCACCACCGGTGTTTCATAGTGTCTTTTTTGTATGAAATTCACATATGGCTTCATATGCTTGGCCTGCATTACTTCTTTAATTAAACTCTATCAACTTAGAATTTACTGCGTACAGCATATTTCTATTTTGATAGTTATTAGAATTATTATTTCGTTATATGTATCTGAGTAATCTGTGTAGATTTATTAAATAGTTTTGTTTTTTATCGCATTTTAGAGGATCAGACTTAATCGTAGCCTGGCAGTTGTAATTAAATGATCCCGTTTCATTTCACATTATGTTCACTGATTATTGCGGACTTGGTAAACGAAGCCTATTAAAAGGTACAAAGGTAGCAAATGAAAATTTCACAATGATATCTAGTAGTAGCAGATCAAGTGAAAAATATGACATTGGTTCAGTGCCTCTTGCATATTACGCCTTTATAATGCCATAATCAAGCAGCGCACTCTTACATGTGGAACTTCCTTCTTGTTAAGGAATGTTGTTGCCTGCGTTGCATCATTGTCCAATAGCAGTCTGCATACAGAGCCTGTAGCGCCATCTTACTAAAATAAAATTGAAATAATAGGCTCAAAGGTGTTTTTAACGCAGCGGTATCTTTGGTAAATGATGTACATCAATATTTTCTCTTTGTATTTTATAATTAGATTAATGTCTTCAAGTACATGCAATACACTGTGCACAAAAGGAAGAGAAGGAAGAAGTTCTTTAAGGCCATAACAATTCGCATGTGGCTTCAAGCTTCTCAGCTGTTCAAAATGTAACGATATGCGTATAAACTCTCTTAAACTTTGGTACCACCTTGCTAGACCAGGCAAGCAGATTCGTTTACAATACTGTTCTATGAATCGCGTATCCTCTTACAAGAAACCTCTAAGGGGAGGGAATTTCGTCGTGGTTCTGAGAGACTATAGAGGAATCGCGAGTTGGTGTGGTATCGGTGGTTTTATCGTGCGGAATTACTCAATGTGAAATTAGAACAGGAAGAGGAAATAATAGTGTCACTCCACCTGAAATATATTCTTCGATGCTTGATTTTTATTGTAACTTGAAGTGTCAAGTACGTTGTACTTTTAACTAAAGTCAAATTCCGGGTACTAAAACGAGTTAATCGTTTTGACGACGTTCCGAAGGGGATTTCAAATAGTAATATTAGAAACAACCAGAATTTAACATCGAGGTGCAGAGCAGTAGGTTGTGTGCTTTCTGTTTCCCCGTTAAACACTAAAATATTAAAAATAACTACGGAAAGGTGCATTGAAAATGGTTTAACTGCGTCACAGCTCACCCATAAAAAGCATTAATCGCAAACAGGGAATGTGCAGTTTGATCGATCTAATAGAAAATTAACAGGTGAGTATGGCATTCTTGATTGACTTTACTTAAGAAGGCATGCGTAACAATTGAAAGATTAATACTAGCCGATTTTCTACCAATGGTTTGAGATACCTTTTTACGAAGGCTAAAAATTCGTCGGTATATGGGGCTTAATAACATTAGGTTAATGTCGAAACACTCCAAAACTACAGCGGTTCTGCGTTCAAGTTGCACTTGAGGTTTTTTAACTTGGTTACTATATAGCACTTATAGGTACGAAGTTACAGAAACTTCAGTAACGTGCATAAGTCGCCTGTCGTCTTTACATTAATTTGATGAATTGTCGATTGTTCATTGAAAATGTTAAATTATACGATACAGGATATTATAATTAGCAGCTTAGTCAATAGTCATTGTGGAACGAAATCAATAATGGAAAACATTTCATCAGATGTAGTGCAACAAAATTATGGAGCTCGTTTACCAGTCGTAGTAAATGTTAATACGATATTTATTATTTAAATATTCTGTCAGGCAATGCTTTCTTTCTTGCAACTATATACAAACTAGGTCCAACTCATTTTACCTGTGTGACACAGCTGTGCTTTTGAGTAGAATACTGGGTGTTTTTTGAACTCGCTGAGCGGAATCTTCCGGAGCCACCCTTCCTTCCTGAGATCTCTTTTAACCATCACTTCTCCCCCTCCCCCATCTGCATTGTTCTTATGCAGAACACTGTTTACAAACCGGTTTTTTGCTTAATTATTGGCCTTATTTTTGGCTTCTAATGTCAGGATTTCTGAGCGAAACAATGCTTTAATAGCAAAATTCACGGTTTCTGATTAAACTGAAGTTTTTTGGAGCGGACAGAACGTTTGCTCTCAAAAACATGCATTTCTCAAATTATTGGAGGTTTGGCCTGCCATAGGGAATTACAAATTTTCTTATAAAGCCATGATGCATTTAAAAACACAAGGGAAGTAAAACGTAGCTGTTTACAAATATTAAATTCGGGAATTTCAGAGGCCTATACATATTGTCGCGAAATGAGGCCCTTTGCGACCTAGAGGGTACAAGGGACACAATTCATGAGAAAGAAAGTCAGGATTAGATATGATGAGCCGACGAGGTCTATAATCGCGGCGTGTGAACAGCAAAGCTAATGAAATGAGTGCTTAGGCACAACAACTCTTTATTAAGAATTGCGTAACACGGAATTAAACTAACTAAGCAGCATTTACACACAACGCGATGACATGGGTGAGCGGGACTAGCGGGAGTCTGAAGAAGTGACTGCCCTCTCAGGACAAAATTTGGTTATTTTCGTGACAAATAATTCTGTTTTAAAATTTCGAACTTTAAGACGTCAAACTTCAAAACTTTCTCACGTGCCGCACCACCATGTTACTGTTTAAACGTTTCTTCTACGGTAAATTGTTTTCTAAGTTTTTTTTCGGTTAATAATAATTGCTGCTATGAAATTTGGTTCAGTAAAACCGCATAGGCTCCTTTACAATTTTAGCACGTATTCATCAATGAATGTAAAAAAGTTTTATAAGTTTATACAGACATGTTTGCAAAGAAAAAACACCACTCTCTTCGAATTATTTAAAACGTTAGAAAATGTACTTGCATTTTTTACCAATAATTTTTAGTAAATTTTATTTATATAATTTCCTATTACGTGTATATTGTTTTATATATGATATTTTTGTTGTTATATGGTCCGTTGTTACAGTTGTTTCAAAATCAGGCCAGGGTAACTTTGAAAAGTTTTAGGGTAAATTTCTTCAGGGCACTTGCGAAATTTTCTCCGGTACGCCTATACATGATGACCACAGGAATAACACCGGTTATACAATAACAAACTAAACACTGAACATTGCACAAGTAATGGCTACACTTCCGCTGTCCAGCATACGACTTAGGGCAAACTTTGCCAGAATACCGATGGCGAGGGCTTTAGAGAGATTAGGAGAAACCAGATCTGCAGGTACAATTAGGGACAATTAGTTAATTTTAATAGAAGAACCTGCAGAAAAATGAAGGTCATCGGACGATACGTCATGAAGTTGGAAGCTCATGGAGAAAGAAGTGATTCATGAAAGGCGAAAATATCGAGACTCAGAACATTTTCCTAAAGTTTCTGGAATTAAAAAAATGACATTCTAGTCTGCTTTTAACCCTAGCGAAAGCAAAATTTAAAACCATTTTGGCTGTTTTCAAAGTGTGAGGTAGAGAGTTTAAAATTACCATGTTATGCAGCTTCGTTGGTGGTAAAAATAAATTTTGTGTCAAGAAAACGACACTTTGTGTCAAGAAAATGCGCGCACAAACACTTGCGTGATTTAAGAAGTTCCGCGGTGGTACATTTTTTGTTTGCCTTATTAGGCAGGTATTATGGTTAAAGGAACTCTTAAGCTCCTCTTTGCGCATTTTACTGTTTTAATCTATTGGCCTGCTCGACGCAGATTCGTGAAAAGCGAGACGAAAAGCGTTTACATAGAATACAATTCATGCAAAATGATGTTGTAAATTAATTATTATAATCTTAGTCATTATCATTATCATTATCATTACCGTTACCATTATCATTATCATTATCATTATCATTATCATTATCATTATCATTATCATTATCATTATCATTATCATTATCATTATCATTATCATTACCATTATCATTATCATTATCATTATCATTATTATTAATGATGTTACTAACCTCCAGTTAATTAAATTTTATTACCAAACTTGAAAGATAGGAAATATGAAATACAGGTTGGACTTGAACAAGTGACCTTCTGTTTACATTTTAAAGGTCTTAGACCACTAAGGCACCGCATTTCCTAGTGATCAAGACACTCCAAAAGTTCATTCTTATAACTGGCCAACCAAATACAGTATTTCCTGCTTCAATGATTTTTGTCTGACTGACTGACGTACTAACTTGTCTAGTTCACATAAAGCCTTACCATTAGCCTTACTTTTTGTATCTCATAATAAGAATCAAACATAAGACCACTAAACAAACGTGTTTATTAACCCTAACATAAATATTCAGTTTAAATTCATAGATGTTATTGTAAGCGTGCACGTTGTTCTGGACTGTAAGGGATAATGTAAAATGTATCATTAACTATGTGTGACTCACGAAACAGTTTGAGAACTTTGAGTCCTTCAAAATGAGAAATTACAATGACCAGACAAAAGAAGGGTTGCAACAGGAAGTTTGTAAGTTGCATTTCCATTATTATGCAAAGTGCTGCTAAAGTAGCGCATAATTTAGATGATACCTGCTATCTTATGAATCGGCTGGATGTCTTGCCTTGCTTAAGAAACCCGTGTGATTTTCTAAGTTTCAGAATAGGAGTCTTGAATATGAAGTTAATTTTCTGGAAGCGCCTAAGGACTCTTTTGTGTACCTTCTTATTTTATTTTTCTCATTGTACGTTGTGGTGCTGTGCTACACTGCTGGGGAGTTTAATGGGCAGCTTAATCGTTAACAAGATGCAGTCTGAGCTTTCAGATTCAGTCTGAGGTGCACTTGTTATTTTATGAAGTTTTTTTGTGACATTTAATATCGGCTTACTAAGTGCTAATCATGTAATATGCGTCTGAGTCAAGATCAAAATAAACAAATATGAGCGTAAACAAACAGGCGTTGTTGTTTTCCTCAAGAAACACTTAGCTACTTGAGTTAGTTGTGGATTCTGACTACTGAGAACACATGAGGTTTGTTAGTTTGTTAATTAATTAACAATTATAATATTTTAAAATCTTTTTCACATTTCTGATCATGTTTTAATGTCAGATAGTCGCATTTGCTTGCTAAAGGAAGGAAAAACCAAGTTTAAAAAAAGAAATGAGTGTAATGATTTTTTTTATATTAAATTTTTTAAGCAAGAATTTCAACATAAGTTTATTTGTCATCATTACAATCAAAAGGTTGAATTACAGTACAGCATAAAATTACAAAATATAATTTTTTTAAAAGAATAAGAAAGTAGAACATAGAATGTTGTGGATTATAATGACATAATGAGGTAGTGCGGATATAGATGGGTTTAGAGTTCATGCAATGGCGATATAAAGAGAATATAAAATGAAATGGAGCGAAACAGAGAAGAGATATTGAAAAGAGTGCTAGGCAATTTGGGAGGTGACGTTGAACATGAAGAGGCAAAGCAGGGCAAGACAGAGGATGGCAAAGCAGAGTAGGCTAGAGGACATCTGAGCAGGAAAAATTAGAGGGTCATTAGCAGAGGGACACAGCTCTACTGCACGCTCTCTTACTGGTTATAATTCCAGCAAAAACAATATTTACAAACAATTATTTACATCTAATTCACAAAAAGTGTGGTTTGTTTTTATTGTTTTGCAAGGAATGTTTTCGCAGTGTATTTATGTATGACACTTCTTGCTGAAACTGACTGAAAAATGGCCACTGTTATGTACATGGTAACACATTGTCAATAAAAAAAACATTAACTTATCGTAAACGCGCCCCAGAATCACTGAAGCGAGCCTTGGACCTACTATTTCTCAGTTCGGACAATTATTGGGTAAAAAACTTGCGTAACTTCATTGCGCAAACGGGGTTTTAAGAAACATGGAAGTTTACCTGTTTTACCCGTAATCACCTGATATTGTATCATTTATATCATTGGTGCCTTCTCATCATTGGCATCAATACATCAACGATACAATCCTTCTATTTGCAGGGAAGCTTATGATAAAAACACGTTAAAACAATGTTTATTTCATTAAACTTTTAAATAGGCGGCTGGCATAAGGTAATGAAATTCGCACAATTTGCTTTATTTTTACTTGATTTTAACTTACATTAAATTTAATGTTTCACAAAAAAGACAAAAATTACTGTACGATTATTTACAACATTATTTTTTGGGTATTCTAATAGTTTTTCATGATAATTTCCTTTACAGTATGTATGAAAATTTTGCATTCATTAATGTTCTGTTCACTTATTATCTTTGTCAAGTTCATGGAAGGAATTTGCTATACGACAGATCCTAAGCATACAGCAAATGGCCAAACTTTGCATCTGGTACCGGGCCACATTGTATCGACTTTGCATACCTTCTTAATCTAGCATGTAAACTTTCCATGTTCTTTACTCCGTTAGTGTACAATGTAAGGAGTTACATTTTTGCATGAAAATTTTGCTAGTTTTGTTGTTAAATGAAGTCATAAAATATTTATTTTCAACTTTTTAATCTTGGTAATTTCACAGAAGAATAAAGCAAGAAAGGATGGGTGTACAATGAGCTTACAGGAAGATGTGGACAAACCATCAGACGGGCAAGCTAAAAAAGATATTCAGGTTCAACCGTTTCTATATTCCATTATACAACTTTGTAATTTCTACATTATGCAACTAATTTCTTATAATTATGCAAAGTATTTGCTTTTTGTGTTGTGAAAAACTGCAGCTTCACACTTTGTTGAATTCTTTGTTACAAAAAAGTGCCAAATATGCACTTTTTTAATCTTGTATGAAATATCATTTTCACGTTGTATGAAAATTGCCATTTCATTTATGTACAACTGTGTTTCATCAGTCACAGTTGCTTTCCTATTTGAATGTTTAAATCATTATGAATGTTAGTCATTATTTGCAGAGACCTGCCATTGGACCTGTGTATTATGCATGGCTCTTTTGTTCCCCTCTTCGTCAATTTTTGGCTTTTTATGCTCCAATTAAAGTTTTTTAGTCGGTTTCAATTACGCGAAATGTTTTTCAGTCAACGTCAACTATGGCTAATCACGGTGCAACAAAGCTGGTCTAAATTCGTCTGCTTAACAATGCGTCTATTTACTTCCTGTATAGCAATGCACTTCTTGAGGTGGTAATAACCGTTATAAAGTTACGCGGCCATGGTTGAAATAGCCTACAGTGAAAGGGTTAGTGGTGAGCTCTGTTACTCAACCGAATCATTGCAAAGACCCGGCTGCTTTTTTATTGGCAGTCACAATGACAGATGAGCGCGCTGAACAATTAGAGCATCCGTTGGTGGTGACAGAAAATCAGGTAGCAGGAAAAAATTCCAAAATCAATTTAGTACTTGTGACGTTTTGACTGACTGTTAAATAAAAACTGAAAAAAAACAAATTATATTTGGTTTTAGATGTTTTTAGATGGTTTTTGGTGTTAAACACATAGTGCTTCAGAAAACAGGTTTAGTTTTGTGTGAGACTTCTAGTAAACTGTTAAAAGTGGCACCAAAGCTCTGTTTTGGTCATGTGTAGGCCTAATCGAATTAGGCCTAAAGAGTCGGCTGTGGAATTGAAGCATGAGCGCTGGAGAACTATCAAAGAAGCAAATTGTACTGGCGTCGGCAGTGACGACTGTTTTTGTGATGTTTGTTGTTTTGCAACACCATCGCCCAGCAGTACAAAACAGTACAACGGAACGTGGCAACGGCTCTTACGTCAAGCATCGTCGCCGCCTAAAATTGCTAAAGAAAAGTCAACTCAGTTTCACAGACATCGACAAAAAGTTCAATTATTCAGAAGGTGCGAGTTTTACCTGTTTGCTTTATTATGTCATGTGTAATTATTTAATAAATACATCTATGACGATAATATATTATTACATTTGTTAGAGGCCTACTTTTGTAAAGCAGATGAGAACATAGAAGTGATGATAGAACTGAAATTTGTAAAATTATCGTAAAACGCATAACCGTCGCGCGAGTATTATAATTATTATGAATTATGATGTAGTAAAATATATTAGACTATAGGGTTTCAAGCTTTCAATTATGTAATTAGAATAAAATTCATAATCGTAATAATGAAAAAATTATGTTAGGTCTGTTTTCGTTTTCAACCAATTTTCTAATGAGTGAGTTTGTTAAATAAATTAGTTTGATTTTTAATATCAGCATTATCACAAATATCTGAACAAATAACTATGGCCTAATATTTTTCTTGCGAAGTGATTGGTTACGATCGTAATCTGCTGCAATTTTACAGGATCCATTGACGTATTGAGACTTTTGTTATATACGTGACAAGATGTACCTATCAGCGAAAATTTCAAATGACCTAAAGCGACAGAGGAAGTCCAAACGTTTTAGTTGCTAGCCTAATTTCATTCTTGTCACGGCCCACAGAAATATGTGAACAGTGCTGCAAGGCTAGTGCCTCCAGTGCGTGATGTACTGTACATTTGTCGAAAAACTAAATAGAAGAAAGTTTGAAAATTTTAACGAGAACTTAGTATGTCGTGATGAATTGTGCTGACTTCTTGTGTTTTCACTATTTGTTTCGTAGTAATATACCACAGTTGGTATGTAAAGCTAACTAACACTCTTCTGCCAGAGACTGCCATGCAAGTCAACATGTAAGGCAGGGACATAGGTTTGCATCTTTTACGGTAAGCTGTGTCTTCAAATTAAGCCTGACAGAAAGCCTCATCAATCTCAGGATAAATGCCCATAATAGTAAATTGCCTGATATTTTTTCAGTCTATTTGTAAAATGATAAAACGAAAACTACAACATAAAATTAAAAATATAGCACCAACTTCTGATGTTAACGACATTTTGTGATGTTAGTTACATCTACACTGCCTACACACGTTCCTAGCATGTTCAGATTAAACTCAATAAACTGTTTTGTGTATTGTTATAGCCCGGTTTTTGGGTTGTTTTAACGAGTCGAGACCATTTCGCTGGAAACTTGCAAACGATTTCAAACATAGTTTTGATGCCAAAGAAGTGGATCATTTAACATGTGCAAAGAAATGTCAAACTATGTAAGTTTCTTTACAAAGCATGTTGAATTTGCTTGTGTTGTTAGCCGCATTTTTCTTGTCTTTTAAACGGCATGTTGGCATCTGGGTGCCTGTGTACACTACATTTGCTCTGTTATAATTAATAGATTGTAAAGTAGAAAATGCCTACAAATACATATAGTTTCGTCGGTTCTTTTAAGTTGTAGATGTACTAGGATCTTTTCCAATAGCACACAATAAGTGGTAGTACAAAAGCTACGAAAGCTAATAAAAATGAGTCATAAATAGGCCTATGAACTTCGTTCTTCCTAACCTTACTGGTTTCTCATTTTTACTGATTTAACTACTGAAATGACTTGTATAAACTCTCTCTATTTATATAGTAATTACACCATATAGTACTCCTAATAATATTTATTGGCAAAAAGTACTGATAATTGATACTGATTACAAATTAAATACACAATCCATAAGCCTACAAAATTCTATTTCCAGTGAGGCCTCCAAAAATAAAAAAGACATCTTTTCTTAACTCGTGATACGTGTAAAATAAGTTATATGTTTCTTTATGTAAAAAACAACAACAATGATCATTATTTTGCTGTTATTATTGCTGCTGTTGTCTCTATTACTATTTTCAAAAAGTTAATTTTAAGTCGCTTTTTACAGCAAAAATTCGCAATTTAACATTGAGGTGTAATGACTTTTGAGGTATCTAATAAAGTTTTACAGACAGATAAGCTGTAATATAAATAGGTATTAAATATATCTACTCATACGAGATACGAAAGGCTTAAAGAGCTCAGCGCTATATATTATAACATGTGTACCTGCTATACCTTATACAATAAACATTATATGGACTCATAGAGTATAGTGGGGTAATGTCGGCCAGCCTGTTTTATACTCAAATTAGGTCACGTGACCTAAGCTGGCTTTTATAGAATTAGAAAATGTTTATATAGTATTTATATTTGTGTAGTATTTATAAATTATTAATGTAAATACAAGATAAATCACTGAAGAGATCTAAATTTAGGTGATGTTACCCACTATACCCTATTCAACATTTTTATTCGCATCCTTTTATGCAGAAAAGGAGTAAAATATGCTGCGGTTTCTTACTCGGACAAGCGATGTTTTTGCAGCCGGGAATTGAACTTGCACTACGTTACAAGAGGTTTTCCTAATTACATTCCGTGCGCCGATTTTTGCAGATATCATCGACGAAGCTGTGCTGATGTTTTGCACAGATTCCTACTCAGCACATACATAGTTTTACCAACTATTCTTAAGAATGAAGGTAAGAAGGTATTCATTTCATTCGAAAGCTTTTATGCTCCCCAGTGGTTTATTTTGTTTTATCTCCAGAGCTTTTTTCGTTGTCTTTTGATATTTCAAGATTTGTTCATTTTGCAGTATGAAGTGGCGTTTACGTAGCATTCAGATGCGTATGCGTTTCCATCTGCGAAATAATAGCAGAAAAATCAATAGAAATAGCTGCAGAAAAAGAATAACGCATAGCAGGTTGCATAAACGGATGCATTGAAAACGCTATAAACCGATTTTATCTATTAAGCTCCTCCCAAACGCATACGCATCCAGATGCTACATAAACACCACTTGAGTCAGAAAGGCGTAATTCACATAACATTAATTGTGCTAGTGTGCGTGCGTGTATGTCGTAGATTCTGTATGGGGTAAAGAGAATTTTTAGACGCTTTAATTTGAGTGGCCTCCTCATAGCGGTTAGTTTAGGACATTTTGTTAAAAAAATCTTTAGAAATTTTCGTTAGTTTAGGCCCACTATTTCAGGCTGAACACATAAAAGCCAACTTGCTTTACGGTGTTATATTGTATTGTATTAGTACATGTTATTTATTTTATTTATTAGCACTTTTTATTTTTTACAATTATTTTATATGTATTGTATTTTTAATGATAACTGCACAATTACTGTATTATTATTTTGTGTGTATTGTATTTAATGTATATTGAATATGTGTATAGGTAAGCATTACTTTTTGTATATAGGAAATTGAATCATAGTACAGGCAAGTTTAGAAATCGCCGTACTGCCCAAATCATAGATCGGTATTTTAAGAAGTAATAAATAACTACACGTATAGATCACATATACCCATTCTTCAAACGCAGAAAGTTACAACGAAATAACTTGTTAACAACAATGGACTACAAAGAAAGATTGCAATATAATGTCTGTAAAAAAAGTCGGACACCCGTGCAAGGTACAGAGTGAAGGAGTCTGTAGCCGCTGGCCAAATCGCAAAGAAATCTGTTTTACTTCATCTCCATCGACCGTGATGAAGTTCACTTGAAAAACAATGCTAGTTTGATAAGATTCTAATCATAAACCTATTTTTATTTTGAAAGGCGTTCGCGTTAATCTCGCGCAGTTTAATTACTTGAACTGTAACTTTGCGCTGTTAAGTGCTATTAAAGTTTACTGCCCTGTAACCCTATTTCAGTTGTTTCGTGTGACCATTTAATTGAGCTCGTAATTGTACACGTAGTAGATCAGTAAGCGCTGGTCTTACAAACTTTAACGAAATCAATCCACTTTAACCATGGAATTTTTATGGCGTCCTTGCTAGACGCAGTGGCTGTACAAAATGTCCTGTATAGAATATGATTCCAGTTTATTAACGAGAAAATTTGTTTTTCGTTTCGTTTGATTCTTAGCGAGTTAAAACATTAGTTTCGGACAGTATTAAATGTTTAACTTGTTAAATTAAAATTGAATATTTTACAGTTGCAGGCCTATATGTAGATAGATAGTTAGTTATTCAGATATATGGCCAACAAATTACATACCGTATATAAATACACATACATAATTACATTTTATTATATGATATACATGCGCGAATAAATTTTGCTAAAGCACATTGAACTGTTATATGCTGTGATTGCATAAGATGTGTCAGTACATCATTATCAGTTAAATTACAAAACTCAGGAATACATTGAGTTACCGTATTTAACAAAAAATTACGTACAACTGTGTTTCTCACAGTAAAACAGAAAATGGTATTCATTCTCTAATATATTACATATTTCACACAAACAATTTTCTCGTGGTATAGGTGGTTCATATAGGTGGTATTGCAAGGTTATGAGCACTTGTTCTGAGTTTTGGTAGATATAGATAATCTGCCTTTTCACAAACTTTTGTCGCCTAAACATTTTTGGTAAATAGTACGATGTTCAACGATTATAATTAGATTTCAATTTCGTTTTACAGTGAAGTGAGCGTTTTTCCGATTGATACTTCCTAACGTTATCATTTTTGTTCCCAATTCAAATCACTTTTTATGTATTTCAGATAAAAGATGTGGATTGGTATCCACTGATCCACCTGGGACTCATCTACTTGTAGCTTTAGCAAGTGCACCTGGAAGCGGTAACACGTGGGTGAGACACCTGATAGAGGTCGCTACGGGTATCGCTACCAGCAGCATTCACAAAGATCCTGACCTGTTCCTAGGAGGTACGCTACTCGGCAGATAACGCAAATGTGCCAAATAGGCTTGTCTTTTTACCACAATAAGCCCAGCTAACACTGGCTTTAGCCAAATCATACTAATACTAATATTTAACTTGTAATAATAAAATGAACTGGGAAAATTCGAATTTACACACCTGGGCTTCAATGCCTGAATTAAAGGACAGAAAAGAGAACTTTTACATAAAGCTTAAAAGCATCGTGTTGAAATTTTATATTACTTATGCGCTGCTTTATTGTATATAAAGCTTGTATTAGCAGTAATGCTATAATATATGTGAAACTTAAACTTAAATTTAAACTCTCGTGATGACAGTTATGCCAAGGACCTTGGTTAGGGGCAGCTATTTTAACTATCAGTCGCAAGTAAGAAGTTTAAAAAAAGTTTAAATAGCAATGTTTAAAGTTAGAAAAAATAATCGGAGCGTTTGTGGCAAATGTTTCACTAACTAAGCAAAGTACGAATTATTTAATCTTGTCATTAAAATTAATAATATGTTAATTATAATAATTAATAATATGGTACACATCGCCGGTGGCGTTTAGCATTAGCCGCGAACATTTTAAATTACTTAGAATTTTTTCCAGTTACAGATGTCTTTCATATAGATAAGCGCCGAGTAGTGTTAAGTAATGTATAACTTTTTATATAAAGTTCTTTTGGACATACTCTAAAATTCCCTTTTCTTGCCTTTTAAGCACGATGTATAGACCATGTCTCAACTTCCTGATTGCTGACTAAACAGACTCGTTGAATAAACTAGCTTGTATTGGAAAAACGAACAACAACCCAATTGCATGATTTGTGATTCCGATATTCACAACATAATAAAACGAAGAATAGAATATTTCTTCTTGATCCGCTATTCGTCATTTGCATCGCGAAAAATGGACATCAATCAATTTCTTTTCAGTAATTACGCTATGACCATAGTATTAATAACTATACAAAAACTTGTTATGCGAATCGAAACACAACTAGGCTAATTGTCATGTTTTTAAGTCAACGGTTTAACAATAATTATTACAAATTGCTTGGCTCTTGACTTTGTTAATCTTGTTTCATTCAACACTGCAGTTCATAGTGCAGAATTGTGCTCCCATTTGCTACTTTTATTCAAGTTGTTTTCTTTTTGGGCTTTTATTCGAAAAATTATTTAACAAAAAAAACAATCACCATAATTAAAGGGAAAGCAACTACTTGATGAGACGGTACATTTCACGCTACGGAATTGCAGTATCTCGTGAAAGCTGTATTCGTCTTAATAATGCATTAAGATAACAATTGTACTACTTTTGTTATGTAAAGGAATTATTTATCAGCGCTAGTTTAAGAAAACGTTTATCAAATATTTACTGCACGTATTAAATTGTAAGGAGGTACACCCACAGTTATTTAATTTTTGAATTCAAATATGTTCAAGATAGGAAAGCAATACATCCAAAAAATACAGAATTATGAAAAAATCGGAGCTAAAAATTAAGCCTGTATCTGAAAATGAGATCTTTAACGTGCAAGCCTTAGTTACTGGACTGTTCAAGTTATCGAGACAGATGTTAATACAATCGTAATTTCTCAGCGTTCTAGCATTTCAAGTGTTAATATGTGCATAAATATTAAGCAAAAGCTAAATCTCTTAGGAAGTTGAGCTTATTCTAATATTTGAGAAAAATGTTAGAAAGAAGTTTCAGCAATGAAGTCGTGATAAACGCCTCTTGTACTTAATAATTTCAATTTAAAATCGCAATCACTTCACGCTTGGGTGCGCTCATTTTGGTGAAAAATGGCGACATCTGGTTACCGTGCAATATAAACAGTTATTCTACCGAGTGCTTCAGCAATCGTTTTTTGACTTATAGAGCGAACTCTATAAACTTGCGGTACCTACTGTATGCTCGCAAGTTTACATGTGTACAGAAAGTCAACAAAAGTTTTTAAATTAATTACATTTACGCAATTAATGTATACTACTTACACATTTTACGATATAATCCTGTGGGTCGAAGCTATGTAACCACTTTCTCTTAGTCATAATTAATTAAATGACTAATTTTTACATAAACTTTTACAGTTAAATACAACGTATAACTGAACTTCTGAGTGAACTGTAGAAATTTCTCAACGCGTACTTCGTCACAGCTTGCATTCACGCTGCCGAGCAGACACCAGGTTACGTCATTTTTTTCAAATATGCCGGCAGCGACGTTCGTTTGGCGGGAAATAAAAAATATTTAAATTTCTTTTACATTTCTAAGCAAAGCATTCTATGCGCATATATTGTGGGGTGATATCAATATATTTAATTGTATATTAAAATGCATTAAATGTTGTCGAGGGTTGGTTTTTCCTTTAACTAAAATATAATTATTTTTACATCATTGTCATTTATTTTCAAGAGTTGTGAGTGTTACAGAACTTGTAGAGTAGTGAGCAGGTTAAAAGTCAACTAAACAAGCTAGTATCGGTTATTAAAGGACCATATGAGTCTCCCTCCACCCTCGCTTACTATACTTAATGACGTAATACGGAAAAATAAACTAATAAATTAACTGTGTTACAAACGGAATAGCTTAGTTATGACTAAACACAATTTCCAAGCACACCTGATCCAAGTATTACGTAATATATATATTTATGCGTAATATAAATTGTAATATAAGTTACATCATAAGTGTGGCATTTTTTGTAAATGCAAATGCCTAATTATTGATTACGTTACATGCTGTTGTCCGATTATCTGGTAAACCTCAAAACGAACTGCAATAGCAACAAACTTGGAACCGGCTACCCTAGAAACAGCAACCTTGAATAATTTGTTTTACAAGTTTTTGTTTTTGTTTTCTGTACAAAGTAACAAATTTAACCAAATACTCGTGAAAAGAGTTGTTCTCATTACATGAATGCTTTCAAACGAAATTTGATCAAGGACAAACAGTATTAACGCTCGTTGAAAGTTAAACTGAAAAACAGTCTGCGTAAAATACGCGGAAGAGATTTTAATCGTTCCACCCAAACGAAACGAAGTGGTAAAGAATTAGGCAAAGCATGGGAACTCCATGTTCAAAGCAGAGTTGCTTGGGAGTTATGTAATGTAGGTCGGCTATTAGGTGCCACTAAGTGATGATGAATGACTAAGCACTGAATTACACCGTTTCCTGAAAGCAATAACAATTTAACTCGCACAACATGAACTTACGCGATATCGGTGACCATTTATTAATCAAAACTTTATTTTACAAGGTTTTTTATTTTGTTGTTATTAATCTCACTACATTTATGTATTATTATTATTATTATTATTATTATTATTATTATTATTATTATTATTATTATTATTATTATTATTATTATTATTATTATCGTGACAAGTAGAATGAACTAAACCAAACTAAACGAAAGTTGAAATCTGTTTTTATAACTCTCGAAATTGTTCAACTTAGCTGCTCAACCTTTATGTGGCTGTCATTCGCTAAAAGATTAATGTTTTGAAATAAAGTTTCTATTGTCACAGGGTGTTTCTCAAAATTCGAAAAATTTATCATTGAAAGAAACAAATCAAAACGCTTTATATTATACAATTTTGAAATATCATCGCCCTGCTTTTATTGTACTTATGTATATCATTGCACAAGCACATATGTGTTATCATTCCGCTGCTTTTTTATTTAATAGTGAGTATCAGTAGTATGAGCATAACATAATGGCTATCCTTCGGAATAATTTTTTTTTACTTTTCGCTTACTTTTCAGTACCAACACAGTGTGAGTGGCACCGTTCTGATTTAGAAACTCGTAAATTTTAATGGGACTTAACCTGAGTAGAATTTCATAAAACCTTCAATTATGTTGATTATTTCAAGATTAAAAATGCTTTATCAGGTTTTCTGGGAGAACTAGAAGGCGTACAAGATGGAACTACCGTTTTGTTAAAAGATCACAGATTTGACGCAGAGGTGCCAAGACAGTTCAAAGCGGCGATTTTATTGATCAGAAATCCTTATAATTCTATAAAAGCCGAGTATAATAGAAGAATGTCAAAAAATCATACAGGCGTAGCATCAACTACGATTGCTCAAGTGGGTGGTAAAGGTAATTTATTTACATTATAAATATATAACCACCAGAAAAATGCTCCATGCAAGCCAACTGGCATTATATGATGGGACTACTTTTCTAAATAGGGCAAGTTTTTTTGTATTTACCCCATTCAGCTTGTGAATACAGATTCTCCGGCAAACAATTTATATAGATACAATTGTTGTAGCCCTACATTAGTGTACTAGGTATGGGTCGTCGCTAACGTACAAATTAGCTAACAGCAAAGTCTTAAATACAGGGTTGTCTCATAAGTCGATATGCAAATGAAACAAAAATTCGGGGTAATTTTTTGGTCCAGTTTGTTAATGTTTTGGGAAAATCTGAGAGTAACTACTGTATTATTGTAATACAATGTTATTACTGACTGGTTACCTTTTCGTCTTCAGAGCACATCTGACAATTCGGTTTACATGTATTTCCAATATAAGCAAGCATTTTAAGCTAAACGTCCGCGCAACAACCTCTATTTAGTTATGTTCATGAAAGTGTCTTGGTCTTTTTGCATAAATTTTTGCCTGACATGATAGTCTTATAAAAAATTGCATGAGTGACAAATCTATCAAGTCGCAAACTTCCAATCGAACG
Organism: Tubiluchus corallicola; assembly: GCA_030141605.1. Lineage (NCBI taxonomy): Eukaryota > Metazoa > Priapulida > Priapulimorpha > Priapulimorphida > Tubiluchidae > Tubiluchus > Tubiluchus corallicola. The sequence goes on from JAQGDQ010000540.1 coordinate 30,218, forward strand.
AGTCTAATCGGGGCCAATCCAGAGAGCTTGGGAGCAGTAAGGAATGCCTGAGATTTTGCACCTCGCTTCTAATATTAGTGCCGTCGCCATAGTAACAAGGTTTCACTCAAAATTTAAATAAGAAGAATCGTATATGAGGAAAACTGTCAAAGGCCTTTTTGATTGATGTCACATTTTGAAAGATTGAAAGAAAACTTAAAAAGAAAAGGGAAGAAATCAAAGTACACTGACTTTTGAGACACCCTATATGCGGTTACACTCCTGTCAAAAAGCAAATTTCTCAAACTCCATGTCAAAATGTTTGTTCACTCGTTTATTAAACATATAGTTGTGGATATTATTCAATTATTTTTAAATTCCTAAAGCTAAAGATTCAAGTTGCCGCTCAGATCGTTCCCATGTTTCACTAGACTGGAAGGTAGTTTATAAAGTCTATCTGATCGCCAAATAGGTCTTGATCAGTATACAAGGAACTAATGAAATATAACAAATGACAGAAAAACGGAAATTTCATTCAACGATTCTGGGAATTTACTACGTATATAATAAACGCTGTACAGACTGTGATGCCCTACCTATAATAAATACTCAAATTTGTTGCTTAAAATCATCAATCATTCTCATCTGTTCAATTTAATTCAATTCAAGTCAAGTTCATTTGCACGAATGCAATGCGGTATCATGGCAAAAACACGAGTTCTTACAAGTATACACATGCAGACAAAATATACCAAAAATTAAAATACTAACACCTATGTACCAAATAAAAAATGCTTAAATCCGAACTATTAAGAGATAATAAAGACTTAATGAGAACTAATTACATCACACAATCGCAATAGTTAAACATGATAACATGAATTAATTAATCGCAACAATGGTTGCGATTTATCCTGCAGCACTCACAGATTGCCACGAAGGTGCCTTTTCTATAGCATTCATTTAAATATTTTCCAAAGAGAATATAGGGTCATCTGGATTTGTATTTAGGAAAAGGCTACATTGACGAGGGCCGTATTATCCTATAGGCTACAGCCTAATACCCATCAAGGGGGATCGAATCTCAAGATTTGGTAACATTTGATAAAAAAATTTCACTACGGTTGTGCTGAAACATGTGCTAATTTGGTTTGCAATAACTAGCAAAAATTTAATAGTGGTATTTCTTAAAGAATATTTTCTATGACAAACAAAGGATGGCTATTCTAGTGTATTAAAAGAGTTTGCAATAAGTTTACTTCAAGTTGTGTAAATACCGCTAAACTATATCCAGTAAAAAATATTCAAGACGGGTGCTGGTGAGTTAGGGTGGCTACTCTTTCAATAGCCTGACGTCATAATCTGGCCCTGCACGTTACTGAGTGTATATTACTTTTTTGATATACATATACTCAAGTTAGCTTTTGTTCGCAAGATGACACTGTTGGATTTTGCATGTTGCATTTTACACTAATGACAATCTGTAGTTAACAAGTGATTACTTTTTCAGTTTGGGGGAAATTTGTGCAACAGGCTGCTAATCGTTGGTATAAAACCACGTACAATTTTCTAGTACACAGCCATCATCTGCTCGTTTTGCATTACGAGGATATCGTCCATGATGTACAGTCTAGTCTGGTATCCATGCTGGAATTTTTGGGACTCCCTAAATACATGTGGCACAAAAGACTTGCCTGCTCTTTGTTACATCAAGAAGGTAACTTCAAGCGAAAGGCTAGTGATGATCATAAACTGCAAGATCACTTGAGTGTTGCTCAGGAAAGACTGATCGGTGATTACGTATTAAAAATATCAAAAATATTGAGAAAAAGAGGCTACAGAGACTTCCCGGCAATCAGAAATGTTAACGACGAAGAGTTGAACAATGCGGGCGTGTTGGTGAAAGTCAGTGAAAACAAATTTGCTGCACATCAAGGTGCTGTGTTCACGCCAGTGGAAAATGATGTGAATGTGGTAGCTCAACCATATGAGGAAATGTTTGAAGATGACATTGCAAATGAGGTGAAAATGGCTGCTAAGGCACCTCCTTTAGGAATACAGTATTTCTTGAGTAATACAGAAGAGGATATGTCTAAAAGAGGCGAAGCCGGTATGCTGATCAAGGTACGCAAAAATGCAGAGTAGCTCACTAAATAATAAAAAAATTTAACAATACTGGCAATAATGATAATGTTTCAAAATGTAATAATTTTTCAGGCAAATTTTCACATTTAGCAATTTTATAAACTGCAACCACTATAGCTATCTCATATTATGGATTTCCAGTGCAATAATTTATAGTATGTCGAGAAAACATAGATGCTAAAACATAAAATATGTACTGTATTACTTGTATTAAATTTTCAATATGTAAAATGTAATGCGTAAACAAGCAAACTAATTTTTTACTACCTCTTTCTTACGAATTTTTTACAATGTAATTTATAAATTGCAAATGTTTATGTTCACGTTCAATTTGGGCACACGAAAAATAACTTTTGTAGTTGTTTATAATGTCAAAAAACTCAACTACAAAGTTGTCTTAATGTCATTTATTATGAGATTTTTAGTAGAGGCATCTTAACAGTGTAACTAGATCTATTCAGTACATATAATATATGCTAATAATAGATTTCAAGTGTTAATATAATAATAATAATAATTAGTTACTATAATAATTATGTTAATTGCTGTATTTTTATACAGTAAGTGTATTTACCAGCAGTTGATGAATATAAATTTTTTATGATACAATGTCACAAACTTTTTGTAAATTGTTTTTCATTACCTTTCACGTGACTTGCATCAACATTATGAGTATACATAATTGGGTTAATAGTCTGTCTAGTCAACAAGATTGACCACTGTATGTTTTAAGCAATTTTGTTAAAAGCTAACGTTTAATATCTGACAATATACAGTTTTTACGTATAACAACATAAAGCATATATTTTTAAAGCTCGCTGTTACTATGAAATTTTTACATAAACAGTGACGAACATAAAAATTGTAAATATAGCTAGCCTCATAAATTTAGCTCATCATTTTAAACTATAATAGTTACTTCTAATTCCCATAAAATAATACAAAAGGACCATTAACTATAATTATTAGTATAAATTAAGCCCTCTGTAGTCAACAATTTGGCACATAAAGCATTTTTACATTTAGAATTGGTTTGTAAACGATTGCATACATAGATCAAGCCCTAATTAAGCCACGATACAAATTTACCAACCAACTGAAAATTATAAGTTAATGGAAACCTTTTGCAATTTTTATAGCACAATAATTAGTAACCAAATACTTTTCTGGTTATACAGTTCCAAGCAGTTACAGACTTTGATGAGAGCTTGCTTTACGCAGTAGATAATATTAAAAAAAGTGATTGAAACTGACTCGAATAATTGAAACATTATCCTACCAAAAATACACAAAAACAGGTACAAACGGCCATAATAATAAAAAATAAAAAAGTATAATTCAATCAACATAGCATAAAAACACTTGTAAATCTAATTTCCGAACCTTATGTCTGCACAAAATACCTGCATACAGATAAAAAGGCACTTCTTACATCAAGACTTAACATGTAGAAACAACTAACAGTATACAATAAATAGGTTGCCCTAAGAAATGGTAAATTACACATTAATAGCATTAGCATGCACTTACTAAGTTTAAGCATCAGGTCATGATAATATAGTGATTGTAACTAACAACACAGAAACAATAAGAAAACGATCTAGTCAATTACTTATTAATATCAATGCATCTTTTGATGGAGATTCTTTTTAAACAATATAAATTATCCTGCCAAAAAACAAATAATCAAGTTTGCAGGAAAATGGATTATGATAGCAAAAATAAAATTTAAAAACAGACAAATGTGTCGCAAACAGGATAGTTGCAAAAATCCAGTTTGTTTATGGTAACATGCTATCTAAGTTACCAAATATCACATAACACTATAGCCAAAAGCAAGCCTACTGTTTCTGTAGTAACTGGAAAAGCAACACGGAAATATAAAATTATATTAACAGCTTAACAAGAGTTGAGAGAATAGCTCTCTACGACAACGTGAATACAAATTAGCAAAAACGACTTGCACTAGGATCATTTGACATTAACATTTGACGTTAACACCAAAAAGAAATATATAGCTAGTATATAAATATTTTTATAATATTTTTTATAATAAATACGTAAATGTAGCTCGCACATATACAAAAACCATTCAACCGGCAAATTGTGCCGTGTGTGATTTTGATTGTAGGTTGATTTAAAAAAATCAACAATGTGACTAATTTTATCACGTGGAAAAGTTTCATATAATTTTGTAACATATGCTAGGATTGTGCAACTAACTACAAAATAAAAATAAAAATTTGTGCAACAACTGGTCAATGATTACACCAAGATCTGACATTTCATAGCAAAAAGAAAATGAGAAATAAAAGACAAATTTTGCATGTAAGCAGGTTTTACATTCATGGGTTTTATTTGCATTGACAGTTAAGTGGAAACAAATGATTTTCCATAATATTCACAGGAATTACTAAATTTGAATTAGAATATAGATCAAATGATTAAATTAACTGACGCGTACGTGCTTAACTACACTATAATAGTTTGTTCTGGAAACAACATCAACAACTTTATTAAAATTGATAAAACAGAATAAATGTACAAAATAAGCATGAGACTAGCTTAAAATATGATGGAACATTACAAAAAAAATCTGCTTAAACTGCTAAATGGAACTTTTTTAGTGACACATTAGACACATCTCAAGCAACTTTGTCTAATCTCCAAATAAAAAATGAAAAATGTTCATCTTTTATAGCTGTGTATAAGAGGACAGTACAAAAACCATTTTCTGTCTTCTTAACCACACTTTTAATCCATCTTTCATTGAACACAAGCTAAAAAATATTTGTCCAATAGAAAAAACCCAGAAATTGGTTGTCCAGAATAATGTGCACAACTGCATGCTACTCAAAATAGCTTGTTACCTAAAAACTCGAGTTTTTAGACCAGGTATAGCACCATTAACAAACGTCGTTCTTTAGTACATGAAATTTATCAGAATTTAAACAATGAAGGAGAAACCACATGTCACACTTACAGATACAGAGAAGATGCGCAGCTGTGTACAGTACACAGGCAATAATAAATGCTTTCATGACCAGCCACCTGTAAGCTTGTGAAACATCTCTTCATTCAGTGATTGATTTGAATCTTTTGATCGCATTGAACAGAAGATATATCCGCCGATGTGCTCATGCACTGCTTTACAGTCTGCACATGTGCAGTAAAATGCTATGTTACCTTCTTCGAACTGTACCATCATTTCCTTAACCTAAATCAAAGAAAAAAATTAGCAGCCAAGTCCATGTATTCGACAACAAAGAAACTTCAGCAATTAAACTAATGCTGCGCATTGCAACATTAAACTACGACTCTGACTATGAAAAAAATTATAGGCTACAATTTTGACTAATCAAAAAGTAAATATATGTTAATGCATCAAATTAATATGTGCACACCTAATCATGCTGCGCTGCCATACAACTTGATTCAAACATTTCAAATTTATTGATTCAGTACTAAATAAAATTGCTGGAATGTATCAGTCGAGTTGGCTTGTCAAGATTCAAGATTCACAAGGTAATGTGAAAAACAAGAAAGAAAAATCATTTACAAGAAAAATCAAGGAATTGGTAACTTTAGAAGTGGCATGCAACAATAATGATTTAATACTAATTTAAATAAGCAAAAAATATGCAAGGTTAACAACACATGATAAATTCTTCAATTAAACATTTATCAAGTACTGATAAAATGTTTCAACAATGTTTGTTTTGTAATTATCAACAAAGATTATCAAAATGCGTAAATGTAAATTTTTCCACATATTGCCAAAGCTTTTAAGCATTTTCAGCCATATACCTTATATGTAACTATATTTGATTTTTGTGAGAATATTTGTGTAACTGACTTTGTCATTGATATGTACGTGAAACAGAAAAAAATTGACTTACCTCCCAATTGACATTCCAGGCTTTCATGGTGTTAAAGCGCCAAGTTTTCACAGCAGCACCATTGTTAATGTCCATACGAATGACACGATTAAACGCTATCCCCAGCAACTCCTGCAAAACAGGAAAAATTTTAGCTACATAAAAAACTGCACATGAAAGATAATTTAATTTCAACACATGATACTATAGATTCTGTGAAATGGAAAAAACACACTTTCTCTGCATGTTCACTAGCTCTTTTTCAAATGCAGTATAAACAAAGCTGGCTTCATTAAGCTAGAAACATACAAACTACTCTCTCCTGCTGGCAGAAATGAACACCAAACTATGACAAGCTTGAACTTTGACATTTCATCTGCTTAACCATACCAGTAGAAATGTACCGTTGATAAACAAATTTGTTGCAGCATAAACAGTTTGATTTTTTCATGTTATAAACTACAAAGTTGCCACAAACAAGTTGATATGTCAATATTCAAGTCAGATAGGCAGGATCTTCAAGTTTTAAAAGTACACATGGTCATGTGTTCAGCATAAGTATTTAACATCTGGATTTGGTGTTCATACTATACAAAAGACACCATAACATGCAAATTCCTCTAGCTTTAGCAGTATAAAAAATAATAGCTATTAATCTTAAAATAGGTTTTAATTTAATACATCCTCTTCAAGCATTCAGACAACTGGCAACTCATATGGCAACACCTGTGCACAAGAAGCAATTACACAAGTAGTTACTTCTTCAGCGAGCAAGATGGAATAGAATGAACTTTAACCATAGGTCTTACTAAGACTACATGCAAGCATCATAATACCTCTTTTTTGCATCCCCGGAAGCGCACAGTATAATACGAGACTCCAAATTCGGGAAGAGCTTGCCATGCCCTGATGAAGTTCATCTTGGCATCATGTAGTGACAGTTCAGAAGCATTGGCATGGGCTTCGAGAATTCTTTGTGTAATCTGTAAAAGACAATCAATAAAATTGTATAATCTGTAAAAGACAATCAATACTGTGTAACCTGCAAAAGACAATCAATATTGTGTAACCTGTAAAAGACAATCAATATTGTGTAACCTGTAAAAGGACGATAAATTCATCATATAAAGACACGCATAACTTGGCACCTAATGCTAAAAGAACCCACTACTGGATGAGACTTAAAATAAGATTGTTAGGTTAAATTTATAAATAGATTAAGACAAAGTGTAGAAACATTTCAACATTGTCGTCCACTTCTAGCACACAACAACATGAAATTATGTACTTAAAGTCGACATCTTACTATCACATCATAACGTATAACGTATTTGGTATGGAATAACAATTTTATCTTTTGATTTTTTAGTACTGTATAGAATTAGATTAGATATTTATTGACATTTGTCAACTGTAAATACATTGCAACTGCATAAAGGTTACGAAGAGACTGGGGTGAAACAAATGGTCCATAAAAACAACTCATTCGAAGTAATATCTGTTTCCAAATAAATACAAATAACAAAAAAGCTAGACGAGCCAAACCATTAGGCAAACAAAACTGCATCTCATATCTATACAGTAGAAGAATGACAGTGACCACAATTGCAAAACCCTGTTAGTTTCCATTTTTCCAACAATCGTTAGCCGTAAAACAAGTCCCTGCTTACAGGTTATTATAAGCGCTGCAAGTTATTATTAACAACTGTAGTCAGATTGACATAACACATCAGAAACTCAAGGCTTATAGAAGAAAAATAAATACCTGCTTGATTTTAAACTTTTTAAGAAATCGTGGTGCAACAAACATCTCCGGGTGAATATCTGCCTGATTTGGGCTAATAGCTGGTGTAGGGGCAGGTTGCTGCATGCTGAGAAAAGCTAAGATGGATGACACTTCTGAATCATATGAACTGTCAGCCATCGTCTTCCCTTTAGAAGCAAGTCTACAAGCTGCCATCCACCGTGCATACTGCTGATCCTAAAATATATTTTCCATATATTAAATTTTTAACAGTAGTTTAAGTGTCACTTATATTTACTACAGCAAAAACTATAGTAAATAAAGCTGAAATAAATGGCACCACCAATGTAAAAGCATTGACAAAATGACTTCATTAATATGGGTGAAACTAACCTTCCACATGTTGGCTGTTCGACAGTAAAACTTTAACTTAAGTAGTAACAGTAACATATTTCTGTAACTATTCCAGTAATAGTAACAATTCCTTTTGGATAGTAACAGTAACAAAAACTTGCAAATTAATAAGAAAATAGGGCAATTATCTTAAAAATAAAAAGTAATTAATTTTTGAAAATTAGCACATGACATATAAGTGTAGCATAACAGTAAGTGCACTAACATTACCTAATGTTATAGGCACTGTAGCGCAAATACAAAGCTATAAGAATTAAATTAAAAGAAGAAATATTACTAACTACCTAACATTCATATACCACAATTAGTTTGCAAAAATTGTACCATAAGGTCAACAGAATCAATGCAGTTCCTCAGACACCAGAAAGACTAGCATATATTAACAGAAAACTTACAGTATCACACCGTAACCAAACTTCAGTCATGCCTTCAGGATCTGGGATCATCAGTTTTATACCAAACTTCTTTGCAGAGATGTTCACATCAGGACTCACCTCACAGCCTGTAAAATTAATGTTAAACAAACTTGATATAAACCTTCTTTCAAAATTTTTAGGCAAATATCATTTTCCATTCATCAAACAAGAAACCACGTGCACTTATTCACTGTATTGCATAGCACGTTAAGCACAAAAAGGCACGCTTAATGCTCAATTGCAGAGAAAACTGAAGTGAAAACGATAATGTAGCACAGTTAGTCAAAGACAATAAGTCTAAGTCAAAGACACAATAAGCATATAAAAACGCACACTTAAAGCTCAACTGCAGAGAAGAGAAAACTGATGAGAAAACTGACAACTTAGTGCATTTAGTCAAAGAAAATAACTTTGTGGCAACTAACAAGTAAACAGAATTTTAATTAAACAAAATTCACATTGTTTTTTTTAAGAAAAAAATGACTCAGTTTACAAACCTCTCAGGTTAGTCGACATAAGTGGCTGTTCATTGACTTCTTCTCGACTGTTGTACTGACTGAGGTAAGTATCTTTAAATGTAAACCAAAATGGCTTAAAACCTTTCAGAGTGAACTTTTTAGGCCTGCAAATACCATCAAATGCTGATTAAACATCTTGTTAAATCTTTAGTCTGATACAGCATATCAGGGGCATAGCCAGGTTCTAAAGTTAGGGGGTGCAAGCACATAGAAAGGGCACTGTGACATGTACCAAAAAGGTGCTGTGACACACAAAGCAAATGTATATTTGTCTATGCCACAACAGACAGTATCAGCGCGTGACAAGAATATATTCTAATAACTAGAGTAGGGCCAATTAGATCCTTGGTTCAGTTAGTCAACTTTGACAAATGAGTTGCATAAACGCATGCTCATTTCAGAAACACAGGAGGCAGGTTGGTCAAATAAAGTAATAACTCTAAAAATTTCTTCTAAGGCCATGCGACCAAAAAAATAAATAAAATATTTGACTTTTATTGCACTAGTAAACTAGAGTTAAAGAATTATTGAAAAGAATAAATAATTTAAACACTTTCACGCACAATCTTCGTCAAAACATTTAGATGTTGATCAAATGAGAGGGGTGCTCAAAACCCAAAACCTGAACCTTCTTTTGGAGGTTTAGAGACTGTAGCGGATAGCCCTATAGGCTGAAGCCTAAGGCCCGGGATCAAAAGGGGCCCGGCAAAATAAAACGAAAAAATTTTTTTGTTGTAAAAAAAATAAATTGACAAAAGAGCAAGGGGCCCGCCAAAATAAAATATAGAAAAAAGTTTTTTTTTTCAAAAGTCAGTCACTATATTTCAAATCGGGTTTACACAAATCAAGTTTACACAATTTAAGTTTACACAATTCACGTTTACACAGTTTAAGTTCAAAATTTCAGTTTCCGAATTTTTCTGGGGACAAAGTCAGTTATAATTTCTGAAAAGTCCATTTTTTTCAACATATCTGACTCAATATGCATCAGTGATAAATTGTTTAATTTGTCATCCTTTACAAACGACGAGAGCTCCACAAAAACACGTCAGCTCAGCAGTGTAGCAACATTTAAAAGGCCCGTTCCAAGCTCAAGCCTAAGGCCCATAAAATCATAATCCGCCGCTGTTTAGAGATACTTTCAGATAGCAAAACGAATCAGAACTATAGATGCGGAAACACAAATTAGAATTTTTGAGACATATAAAAATGTAAGAAATGAAAAACTGGTCTTTTTCGTAATAATAAGCGATTTTCAAGCCAAAATAGTTTCGTCATAGGCACATAGTAATTTAATATTTACATAATATTGGTTTAAAATGATACAAATTGCAAATCTAAAGCTTTTTATCTGCAAAATATGTGTGGAAATAGATTCGTATAATGTAGTACAAGGACAGGAATCTGTTTGCACATAAGCAAATGTTTGTATAACCCGAAAACTTGACTGACTATTGAAACAAAAGCAAAAAAATAACACAAGAATTGCAGCAATTGACCTTAACATCTCACCACAAGATGGAAACTTATTAAAATCTTACTTTAGGAAACGTAAATAGTCTCCAAGCTCTGGAATTGACATGATGTCGCCATGCCTGCCGCTAATGTTAGTACCTTCAAGTGAAAATTGCAGCTCATTCAATGCGGCATCGATGTCGTCTGGTTCTTTGCTGCCATCTAGGTCTGGTTGTGGCATCGATGATTGTAACTGTATCTGCAGCTGAGATAAGAAATTCGAAATTATTGAAGAATGCTGAGTGCATACTACAGAGTACATGCTTAAAAAAGTTAGAACGTTATGTTTGGACATTAAGTGAGTTATATACCAGATTATATTTTTACCCCACTACCTCCAGCCAACAACTACTTTTTTCGTTAGTCAGAGTCAGCACAGAACAAGTAAAAATTTCAGTGAACTTGGTCAGACCTAGAATAAAGTTAGTCACTTGTGAATTATGGTCATTCTCATCCACCGCTCCTCTATTGTGAAATAAAACACAAATTCACATATGGCAGTCAGAGGCACTATCTATTTTTAAAAGGTCTCAAAACTTTCTTATTCCAAAAAGCTTTAAACATTTAATTATATAACAAAATTATTTTAATTGAACTTACATTATGTCTCAAATTTTATTTGTAGAATTATATTGTATGCATTATTTGACTGTACTGCTACTTTTATTGTAATGTACAATTTTAAGTCCATTCACGATGCATTTTTTACTCTCTCTTTTGTCAGTTACTAATTGTATAGCCCTTAGCATTTTTATGGATTGAGGCAAATAAATTACAAATTATTATTATTATTATTATTATTATTATTAATATGGCAAAATTGTACTAGTTTATAATAGAAAAAGTACAGAATACAATGCATGAGTTACTCGCTTATTGAGTTTTTTCTACTCAAATGCATTGATATGTTGCTTAGGACACAACCTAGCACTGTCATGCAGTCTGTTTCATAAATATGTTATTTAGAATGCCATTTAGTATTATCATACATTGATTTTATCATAAAAATGTAGAATATGAAGTTACTCTATAATTGTGAGGGCACATTACAAAAACTGGCCAAAAAACTCGTTACACAAACAATAAGAACGAGATGAGGTTCACGGCGAAACAGCTCTGTGTATAAAGTTATGTTGCAAGAGAGTAACCCAAAAACTAAAAATCTGATTTAAAAGTTCCTCAAGTTGGTTTTGCATAATATTGATAGTCTGAATGCAATAAATATGATCATGGGCAAAGAAATCAGGGTTGCTGAATATTATTTATATCTTTAATCAACTTCCATGCATGTATGTTGCAAAGCAACAAGGTCTTACACAACAAGCAAATAACTTTCCAGCAGCAGTAACAAGAACCCTATTATATTGCTTTCACATGAATGACAACAGTGTCACAGTCAATTTAGACTCGATTTAAGCAAAGTCTCCTGTAGCTCGCTACACAGAAAATTGGTTGGGATGTAAATTAATCTTCGAGGTAAACAGCAAGCCAGTGCAATAATTACGGTTATTTAGTACCCAAAGCAATGTAAAAGCTAGCATGTTATTAATGAGCCTCATTTGCAGGTAAGTCATATCACAAGACGAATGTAAATGTCTGTGTGTATTGCATGATAAAATAAACAACTGCCTGAACTACTTTAGTTCAAACACAAAAACTCCTTAAATATTAACCTCTTAGAAGAACAAAAAAATGCAATATCAGGCTTTAGTTTTAATACACACAACAGAACAATATCACAGTATTACAGTAAAGTAAATACGGATATGTTTATGGCACCAGAAATGTGGAATATTATTCACAATGAAGGCTTGGTTACGCGTGAAAAGTGGCCAAAGGAAATCTACAACTTACATGTATATTTGACATTAAATGTCATTTCTGGCTGTTATGCTGAATTACAGTGCAGCTTTACTAATGTTTAAGTTTACTAATGAAGAAGAGCAAAGTACGCTCAGCCATGCATGTCCCTATTCAACCTGTTCTTCACAAAAACGACAAAATGCCACCTTTTTTCAATAAATTAGCTGAAGTTTTACCTGTAAAGCTGCAAACATCATCATTTCTTCCTCTGTACATTCCAGCTCTTCGCCAAGAAGCGACCATCTTGCCTGGCTGTAGATTTGATTTATTCTGATGGCATCATACTGCAAAAAAACTTCATCCTAGCTCAGTCGGTAGGCAACTGGGATTTAATAACACCAGAATGGCAAGGGACAACAATGGCAGTAAAAAATTCCTTCTGTTATATAGCACTAGTGACTATTACTACTTTAAATAATGAACTTCTTGCAGGAAACCCATCTGAAACAAATGCACTTTATATTCACCAATTAAAGATGCCTTTAAGCAGATACGGCCGCTTTTACAGAAACCAGTGCATTTTCCCTTTTGCTTAGCAGAGGTAGCAAATTGCTTAAATACCAAATAGGACTGATTGACAAAAAGCTCTGCACATGTGGTCATACACCTGAAACCACTAAACATCTAATAGATGATTGCCCTTTAGTTGCATGTAACTTAAGACCGGAACTTGTGACTGTCATGAGCAATAAGAATGTTCAAGATATATATAGAAATAGGGATAAATGTGCTCCTGAAATATATATTAGCATTGTCGTGAATTAATTAGAGTTGGAATGATCAGCAATTACAGTAACTAAGATTCCAAATTATATGTAGTAACATTATTCATTGCCAGGTGTTATTTTCGTGTGTCTATATATATATAATGACTTACAATAAAAGTTGTAATATCTATTTATTATACTTGTAAAGCTAAAAGCTAGTTATAGGAAAGTAACACTTTAAGGAAATACCAATTATAATTATAACTTTGCAATTAGAACTAAGTCTACTACTCGTTATAAGCTTACTTGCAAAAAGCAAAATCTAGTCAAACATAATTAAATGTAACGCTACAGCTTGAAACTGTAAATGTAATTGGAGCCTTTTTTGTATTTCAACATGAATGTATATTATGATGTGTAAATAAGCTTAATCTCTAGCATTTAAGTAAATTTTGTGACTGTGCACTGCAAACAGAGGGCTTGTTTGGATTGTACAGTTGTATTATGTATTTTTGAATAAATTAGCATTATAATAATAATAATAATAATTACTAGTTTAGCTAAAGTACTATTTTCAGTACAGCTAAATGTAGAAAAATTTCAAGTTGAATTAGCCTGCTGAGCACTTTTTTATCCAAACGTGATAGCATATTCGGTTTTTATCGACTTTTACCAAGATTTATTAATGAAATATGTGAAAATGAATTATACTACATAACATTAAACAATTAAAACATTATAACAGAACGTGATAGCACAAGGTCATAACATTTAGGATGTAAGATGGAATCTTTTTGGCGCATACATCTCGCAGTTGCACAAATTATGTTTTTAAATTTATGCTATTAAAGCGGCAAGTGATTTAAGTCCATGAATATACAAATTTTTGTCAACTTACAGCAGAATTAAAGCCCCGTTTTCCTGATGGAAATCACGAAAAAGACAAACCAAACATGACTAGCCAGCAGAACATGATTTACGTAAAAATAATGCGTAACTGAATTATTTCCTTTCTTTGTTTAACCAGTTGGGAGTATACCTACTTGTAACAAACATATAAACAAGAATTAATTGTTAATGAAATAACTTGCACTTGGATATTTTTATCACACCAGATGTGACACATCATTGGCAAATGGCACAGTTTTTGCTGCACAACAATAACAATGTAGTTTTTTCAAACAGAGAAAATGGATTTTCAGTGGGCAGCTTCACAACAGATATTTCATTTTTGTCATATTATTTAGTTTTTTTACTTGCATATACAAAATTACGTATGATTACAATATGCAACAGTTTTTAACACTGTATAATTTGAAACGCTGAGGACATTTCTTTCACAAATAAAAAAATGGATCTTAACTTTTTTGCGAAACCATAACAAAGCAGAAATCACCTTTCTAAAATGAAAAATTGAAACCAGAACCAAGACCAATCTTGGAAATGAAATGGTGTAACTTTTCAAAATGCATGGTAAATTTTGAAGAAATACAGAGAGGACAATAAATTATTCTACTTTACCTTGGAGTTCAAGTCATAAAAGGTCAGAAACTTGTAGCGCAGTAAAAGTACATCATTGTCACGGAAACCCTGCTCCATCAACGATATGGAAGAATCTAACCAGCTAAAGAAAAACACACAATTGCATTATAGCTGACATGTCAGAAGCATGAAAGACAGAGAAAGATAATAATACGGCTAAGTAGATTTTGTCCCATAAATGTCAAGCTGGGTAATTATCTCAACATATTTTTTGGAGTTGGCAATAAGCAAATAGAAAATTCAGCTACAGCAGTCAGATAACAAAAGTCTAACTATTGTACTGTTGCGCAAAGGGATGGCTGTATGAATGGCTGTAAATGTTTCGCGAAAACTTCTCACAAATAATGGTGGGCTGGTGATATAGTAGCAATACCAATAAAGTAAGTTACACCACCAATAAAGATCACCTAAGAGTAACAGTACAAAAAATGTGTTACCCGTTCATAGGCATTAAAACCTACACATAATTAGTTAATTTACTTAATTAGATTAAGACTGTCAGGGTTTGAACCCGTCAGGATTTACAGCCAAAAATTTGCCACCATTAGCTAAGCTTTTATTGCCTAGAAGTCAGTATTTACTTAAGAAGTGCTTATCTTCTCACAACATTTTTGTGAATCTATCAGTGGCATAGCTAATAGAGGGAAGCAAGGGGAGTAACTGCTCCCCCGAGCACATTCTCAAAATTGGTGCCTTTTCAACATTTCCCACAATGCTTCAGTTTGTTTCCGTTTTACATTTAAAATTTAAACAATTAAGTAAAACATGTATTTTTATTATGTTTTGAGATTTGTGAGCTTACTGTAAAATATTGTTGTTTTTAATTTTAAATAAAAAAATAACAATTATGTGCTTCCTTTAATCTAAAACACAATATTAAAATGTATAATCAATACATTAAAAACTGTTTTTTATGCGTCACGGTGCCTTGGCTGCACCCCTGGAATCTATTTGCTTTATGGAAAAGCAGACATCTTGAACATACCCAGACAAGTTTTGAGCAGCCATGTTAATTAGAGCTTACATCTTACAGCATGGATAGGGGTTAAGCGTAAAAGACCACTTTTACCCCTCCAATGCTTTATTTATGTTGAATATTCTAGTAGGTTACCTACCCAGCATTAATCCTTGCCTTCTCAACAAAGTTTTTTGGTCGCGGTAACTGGTCAGTTACCTCTTTAGGTGGCATGACTGGGCTGATGGCTAAAGCGGAAGGATCAATACCATTCAGTGTACTGTCTAATGAGAGACTGTGAGCTGAACCAGGTGTCATTGTTCCATTGGCATTAAATGATGTTGATATTCCTCCAGGTGTATTTGGACTTTTGAATATGGTTGCCTGTAAATATAATCACACTCTGAAAAATTTGTTAGCAGCCAGAGACCATAAAAAGCATACAGAATTCAGAATATTCAAAGGGCAATATTACAATAAAAATGAAAATTCACATTCGGTTGTTAAATGTGTGCTTGCAAACCAAAACTGTCCATAAGTCGGCATAGTCAAATCTACGTTACGATGATTCAAAGTAGAAAGCACCAAAACTTTCTTCAATGTCAATTTTTTATTTTTTATGAAAACAAATGCTAAATATATTGGACTTTTATATTCTAGCATTAAATTAACAAGAAAATGTCGAAAAATAATAAGAATCTAATTTTATAACTCCTTACCCACATTTCTGTCTAGAAACTAGTACTGCAATTGCAAAAAAACTTGTATTTTCAAACTTCGATAGTAGCTCATGGAAGCAGCCACTTTGCTTTGGTTTTTTCTGTTGACAAGACCAGATCTTCATCAGGAAGAGCCATCTACTGGATTTAAACATAACTTCAATTTGCTCTTGTAAAATCCATAGCAATCACACTTTCGTACAGTTGTAAAGTGTTTTGTAGAGACGCGACAAAAAACAATGGCCAACTTTTACGGAGATTTTCTCAAGATTATGTTTATCAGTGCATAGCCTTCAACGTGGATTAGCTTAGGAGTAACAAAGAGCGATGAGCTTGGTATCAAAATGTTCCTCATGAAATGGATATTCAGGATGTGTGAATAACTAGAAAAGCTTGATTACCGACTTATGGACGGTTTTGCTATGCAAGCACACAAATACTGTTTTATAAAATAATGCTGTGTTTATTTAGGACGGGTTGAAAAATTTATTATATATAGGCTTTCTCTCCATTCTCTACAAGAAATTTAGCTTAAACTTTTAGAATATTTCCTTGACAGACCACTGAATCAACTATGTGGAAATAAGTAGGAAATTTTATCACTTTGGATGTAAGTAAAACCATCATTAGCAAACAGCAGTATTTTCACGCTCACCAAAAATGAGCACATGCGACGAGTTAATTAGTTATTTACATGGCTAAATTAACAAGGAAAATCATTGCTCAACATAATTTTATTATAATTTCTAGATCATGCTGGGCTGCAGGCCAAAAAAGCATCATTGATTTTACAATCATCACACATGCTGTTTGTAGATTAGTTCATACAACAATGCACAGCTACTGGTTAGTCAATAGGACAATGCGACAAGCCGCATAAACTATATTTGCACTACAAAGTGAGGTGAGGGCGCATCATGGATCCTTTTGTTCGGTTTCACACAAGTTTGTGTGGTTTAGACTACTTGTTTACGCATTTAATTACATATTGGCTACATGGATTCATTTTTCTACTTTGCCATAAAAACATAACCTAGTCTATTCACTAGTCAGTATAAAAATTACTAAATGCATGATAAAGTTCATCAAGTATCTACTCAAATATATTCTTGCTACGGGATTTTGATCCAGCTCACTAATTTAAGCAGGGTAACTTCTGCGTTTACACTACAAATAGTGAAGGGATCCTTTGAGACCACCATCTTCACTATTAATCCCATTTACAGTAAGCAGAAAATCTACAATGAGTCTTGGTTTTTTTAACCCAAGTCTGGAGAAAATGCTCTCACAGTCAAAAAAGCCAAGATTTGTCTACTGCTACATAAGAGATGTGGTCTCAGAATTTTTCGCAGAAGGCAGGTGGCCAGAGAAATTATTCATGGCACACTCGTTTATGAGTTCACTTAGCTAGTATTTAGGGCAAACAGAAAACTGATTAAGCCAAAAACTATGAAACCGTTTTCCTGCAGAGTGCAAAGACTTTTCTACCAACAGATGTTTTAACACTTTGCACTGACTAGTATGCATGGTTTTTTGAGAAAACGAAAAACATAACCTTGACACAGAAAATGAGAATACACATCAACAACTTGGTTCTTTTGCTGCCACCTGCTATCACATAAAATTCATCACAATTGTGGGCACAAAGTCAAAGGTTTTTGAAACAAGAAAAATAAAATAAATAGAAATAAAATTTAATGGGAAACATTTGGAGTGTAAAGTCGATACTAAAATGAAAAATAATCATTTATCTCGAAAACGCATTGAAACAAAAAATGCAATTCGTCGATGAAAGAAAGCTTCGAGTTTATAGAACTTGGAAAATGAATGGATAAGAATAAGTTTAGAAATCTCACAGAAGTCAGATGTATTTGATACTCAAGATTCATATATGGTGAAACCTGCTTGAACAGAAAAACTAGACTCTTAAAGATGTACAAAAGCTTCTGACAATTAAATAGTAATTTCAGTATATGGCAACACAAACATTTAAACATCATTTGTAAATTCAATCTCATTAAATACGACAAGAGCTGGCTGAAAAGAAATCATTTTTCCAAAGAAGAGGGCAGAGTGTGGAATTTCCACGAAATGGATTTTGTAAGAAAATTGTTACATTGGAACCAGTATAAGCAGAAAGAATAAAAATTCTATAAGAAAGTGATCCTATAAGCAGGAATTCTCAAATGTAGCTAGCACGGTCATTAATGACAGGAGAACTGCCAAAATTAGATTAAATAATTTTTATACGACCAGCTGTACAGCATGTACACGATACAGAGAATGCTCATACCGAATGCGTTCTGACGCTGAATTAGATTAAAGCAGAATTAGATCCGATTAAATCATTAAAGTAAGTGACTGCAGCCATTGTCAGTCACACATCACTATGTAAAGGTAAAGTTTTATAGATGATTTATATATCAAATTATAAGAAAGCTGACTGTATTGACCTATAAA
Organism: Tubiluchus corallicola; assembly: GCA_030141605.1. Classification (NCBI taxonomy): domain Eukaryota; kingdom Metazoa; phylum Priapulida; class Priapulimorpha; order Priapulimorphida; family Tubiluchidae; genus Tubiluchus; species Tubiluchus corallicola. The sequence goes on from JAQGDQ010000540.1 coordinate 49,073, forward strand.
ATCAATTTATACACAAAAGAACATAAGCTTTGCTTCATACTTTGCTTGTAAGACATCAATAATTTTTCTTGCTTTGCTAAAAAAGATGTACTACAAAGTGACAATCAAACGTCATGTTGATGCCCTCAGGATGAGAAACTGGTCAATAGTTTGTTGCATTGTTCTAACAAAACAAAAGTGCAATTACAAGTTTGAACCCAAATTAATACTTTTTTGTTGGGCGTGCCTAGCAACTTTTGTTGAATGTTTGCATGGTCATCACACACTATAATTACTGTTTTCAATTCTCACCACAAAAAGTTTCCAAGTGTAAAGACTTAATGCAAAAGTTAAACCGCTGCTATTGAATTATACAGTTTCTCTGAACTCTACTGATTAACTTTGCACAATCACTTGAGAGTTGTAATTTTGACTTGAACAGAACTACTCATGCTCTGCTGAGGGCTTACAGGCTGAGGAAATTAGCAAAGCTTAACCTAAATGCTAAACCACTCAGGCTATAACTACTGATGCTGTTGTTAGTAATATATGAGAGACACTCACATTTGAATCGAGCATTTACGAACAACTAAGGGGCATTAACAGCAGTAATCATGTTTTGGTGCTTGTTAAAAGAAAATATTTTAACATCTTGTGTAACTTTGTTATCAATTACAAGCTTAAACTCAATTTTTCATACGGTTAAGGGCACGCCAGGGTACTTATAGTTCCAGTAAGCCAGTGGGTCGGATGTTGGATACTCCAGATGTTCATTGCTCTTGCTCAAAGCTTTACGCATTGTACCCTACATATCCACAAAGTGAAAAATTCTTAAGTGAACAACTTTCACAGTACCTAAAAAGTGAGGACAAACTAATGTTTTGTTTTCTTGTGGAATAATAAACTGCTGTGAAAAATTCAGAAAAGATGATATATTTATTTTACTTTTCCTATAACTATAATTCAATCATTTGTGATGGTCACTGAATCGAACTTTCAACATTTATTGAAACGATATCAGTGATAAGATTTGTATTAATTTATAAGCATAATGACTTGAAATTATTCTGCTATTATTGTACCTGCCTAATCAATATACAAATTAAGAGAAACAAAAATTGTCTGAATTTGTCCAATGATGTGAATTAAAAGTTCATACAATAATTAAACTTGTACCAAAACTGACTATAAGTCATACTTGTACCCAATAAAATAAATATTTTATTTTACTTCTTTTCACATCTTAATGATTGATGAAGCAAATTACATATGACTTACAAAATAGAAATTAATAAATTAACATTAAAATTTATTTTTCAAATCATTTATTAAACTAAACGCCTGCAAACCTGTGGTGTCGTAGGTCCAGGTGATCGGCTACCTGGCGGTACTTGTGATTGGTTAGGTGGCGCTAAGTGTCCACTGCTGTGATGCTGAATGTTTTCTGGCTTCTTTCCCTTTTTAATTACCTCTTTATCCAACACTCGCATTAATGACAGTTCTTCTGGATGTCTAATGCCTGAAAGAAACATGCAAATTAGAAGCTTCAATCACTTTCAGAATCATTTGAAACACTTTAACCACAGGCAAAGTACACGTTACTGTGGCTTCCAAATTTTAAAGTAGAAATAGGCAAAACAAGTGTCAGATAACTTACACAAAAACCTATCAGAAAACTTATTAAATTGCAAGGTATGTACATATTTTGAAGTATCAGCAACTTTCATATCACTGCTACATCTAACTAGAGCTCTCCAGATATTCATTTTAAATTAAATAGCTTCTTTACTCTAAAGCATTCCCAAGTTCTGCTTCTTGTCACCTTGCAGGTAACATTTTTAAAACTCCAACCCTTTTAAATTATTAATCCTGTATTAAATTTGCCTTCAGTTGCATAGCAATTACATATATTGATTTTTTTGGCTAAAGTTTGCAATTCCCCATACAGAGAAATTAGTTCGTGAAACAGATTTGGTTAGGGTTAGGATTAGGGTTAGAGTTGGGTTAGGGTTAGAGCTGGATTAGGGTTAGGGTTACAGCCTACTTGTGTTTTTAATTGTAAATTCATTTTATTGTAAAACACTATTGCTCACAGGAGTGAAAACACTGGTTATACTATCAATTTTTGAATGTGTAATGACGTGCAATTGTTACAGCAATAAAGAATTTTATTATCATGAGGCTTAGGGTTGGGTTAGGTTAGGGTATTTATATTGTGTGGGGAATTGTAAACGCCTTCCAATTTTTTCATAGCAGTGTTGTCTTTGGTTTCTCTGGAGGTCATTCTACAAATTTCAGCACTCAAGTTAATGCTAACCTTACAGGGACCATTTCTGGATCCTGCCTATTTTAATTTTTGTGCTTAAAATTAATTAGTTATTAATAAGCCATGAACAACGATCTTTGTCTCTGTTTTTTTGTTGTAGTGACAAGCCGAAAAAATAAATTTTATGAAAGTATACATAAATCCCAGGGTTTATAATGATGTTAGCAATACTTAGACATCATAATTAATAAGCTACGACCAACTTACCTAATTCTTTACAGATACTAACTACTGTAGCAAAAACTTTAACAGAATAGTCCACTCTCATGTCTATGAATTGTAAATCAGGAAGCTGCAGACGCATGACTTTGTGCATAGGTGTAAAATTCAACACAGCATCAGCTTGGACACCATACTGATCCAATGTGGAGCGTGTCCGTGACAACCAGGTGTTCTTCGCTGGCCACCAGAGAGCGTGGTCTGACCAGTCTTGGACTATCTCCGAGGAAGCTTAAAAATGTTAAGCAATAACTTCTTAACTTTTTGTCAAGTGGAAAAATTGCAATTAGTTCAAAGTAAGAAAATACAGGTAAAAAATTAAATTAGCATGACTGCAGCAACACAATTTTGTACCAAAATGAAGGAGCAAAGGATATTACTGTTTCATCTACATGAAAAACTGAAGAACATATGTGACCGAAAGAATTATATTTGATGTGTTTTAGAGGGATAGACTTGTGTTTTTCAGAACAGTTTTTCCTAGAAAATCTTCTGTCACAAAAAATTTACAGCAAACTTTTTTGTTAGAAGAACTTTCCCAGAAAACATTTTTTCCAGAACCATTATTGCATAGAAAATATAATAGATTCTTTTTTTACAGCTCAGTTAGATATTACGCAATAGAAAAGTACTATGATGAAAATATTGTAGTTTATTCAAACTACGTGTACTGATTGATATGGATCATATAATAAAAAATTCGGTCAAGTCGTTCAGGCGAGAAAGTAAATTTGTAACATCAGAACAATTAGGTAGCAAATTATGCTGGTCTTTCCATATGCCGGTATTTCGTAAGTGCATGAGTGCAGAAATTTCATGAGTGACTTTACGTAAGTTTTATAGACTTGTACAGGGAAGTGTACAGAAACTTGTGCTCATACTGCGGCGACTAAACTGCAAAAGCTCAAGCTATAACCTATTCTTTCTGCATTATTTAGAGCTAAAGATTTGTTCAGCAATCGAACTTGGTGTTATTCGAATGTAATTTAAAAAATCCATTTGTGTTTAGATGTCTCTCTCTCTCTCTCTCTCTCTCTCTCTCTCTCTCTCTCTCTCTCTCTCTCTCTCTCTCTCTCTCTCTCTCTCTCTCTCTCTTCTCTCTCTCTCTTTCGCTGTCTCTCCATCTCTTTTGCCCCCCATCTCTTTTGTTCGTTCATTCACTTTCTGCCCTCCTTTAATTGTTATCTACACTCTACAGCACTAATGGATATCAAAGCCAGAATTATTTAAAATGAGCAACGTCAATCTTATTTTTAAGTTGTGTTTTGGAAAAGTATTTTACTTAGAAAATTCGTAGCTATAATTTTAAGTTGCTTTTAGGGTAAAATTGCTTTCTCAAAGTAATTTGCAATCACTTCAAATTCTATTGATTTTCATATGAATTGAAAATGATTAAAAGTTTAATGAATAGTAAATGTAAAAAAGAAAACGGAGGCTTTGAGATTTACAGGTATAGATTTGTTAATATCTATCTATGTCACTTTGAATCCAAAATCCAAATGCTACCTTTTGTGTCTAAACACTTATTAATTCAAGTTACCTAAGTGCCTAAATGTCATATTTTAAAAATATCTAGTGCTCAAATGTCCTACGTGTCTAAAACTCTTAGTGTAAACACCTTACGCATTACACATTACGCATCCAATTAACTACCCGTCTAAATGTCCTATATGTCCAAATGTCCTTGTGTTGAAATGTCTTATATGACGAAATGTTTTCACACCGTTCAGTGTTTCTGATGACAATCTTTGATGATGAACTGTGGACAAAGTATTCTGGTCCTCATCAACGAATAGGTCAACAATGAGGACAATTTTATGTTGGGCCAAAATAAGCCAACGTACTTTTAAATTCATTTACTAAATAGCCAGAATGTTCAGAAACTTGCAGAGTTTAACTCCCACTGTTAAATGTATAAATATATTGCTCAACAAAGTTCTAATATTCACACGAGTTTTAATTAATCCCGCGGACGTTCCGACAACGCCCGAAATTCAACTTACAACCCTTGACTATAAAATAAAAAAACTATAAATCAACTGCTAGTGAAGCTGCTGACGAAATACCAAAACTTGTGAGAAGTTAATTAGCAAGTGAAGCCAGAGAAGCAACTATTTAAAGACCCAATAAAAACGCAGAGAAGCCAGTGAGTAATAATTGGCTACACCCCAGAGACGTACAGCTACTGATATCAGCCACCTTCATTAGGCACCAGACTGGGTTTGTGAAATTGGGGCATCCTGGAAGAGGCTGATAATTATAGTGTGACGGTATCACTATGACGACTACTGGCGACGCAATACATTCCGAATTAATAGAATTCAGAATCGATTTCTACTAAATCAAGGCCTGCTAAGATCCCGTTAAGAAAGTTCAGCAGATCAAAAATGATTTTACGCATTTATACCTGACGCGCATACATTATGTACGTATATATCGGGTGGCGCAGAAAAATGTGGCGAAGTTTAGACTAAAATAATATCAGAAGCAACTACTGTACAAAGTTGAAATTTCACAATATGATATGCCATACAATAAGTTTTGGCCGTGAAAGCTACAAGTGTTTAGTTTCAATGGTGTTTAAGTTATGACTGAAAAGCTTTTGTATGTTAAAAAAATTAAATGTTTTTTTACGACATTTTTTTGACTTACTGCTTTAAAACCTCTGTAGATTTGGAAAAACCCAAGGAAGTGACCTGAAATTTTAGCGTTTATACATAATCGCCTAACACTAGTGTGAAAATTTTAAATTAATTTTATTTTTTCTTATGATATTGTGATCACAACTGCAGCACATTTTTTGCGCCACCTGATATAAAAAACTTCACAGTGCTGAAAGACAGCATCTAGTTGCTATAAAGAGGGGAAGACATTTGTCAGATATCTAGATCGTGTACGTATTTAACTCACAGACGATGAATAAAATGAAACAGAGGTGGTTGCAGCCATAAACACAAAAGCATAAACAACATGGAGTTTTCATCATGCATAATTTGTTTCAATGAAAAGAAATTTAAATTTTTGTGTTCTATTTAAGTAACAAGAAATTAATAAATGAATATCATTTGATAATGGAAATAATGAAAGAAAATACTGTGGTGTTCAAGAAAACATCATAATCGATTATTAAACAAACGACCTACAGTTATCTTATAGATGTTTACAATATATTTTGACAAATTTCAAATCTGATTTTCCATAGTTTAAAAAGCAGCCAAATCAAAGAAGGGCTTATTAATTCAAAAATTAATACAGACACAACAAAACAAAATAGTAAAATTAATAACTTTTGCTCGCAAATATGATCATGCTACACCATCATTCATAAAATTACAAATTTTAAAGGTAAGAGATATTTACAATCTTGAGTTGTTCAAATTTATGTATAAATTCAGTGCTGGTTTATTATCAGAACTTTTTTGCGAATATTTCACTGATGTTTCTGATATGCATTCCCACTTCACAAGAGCTGCTTCTAATGAACAGTATTTTTTAGCCGACATGGTTTCAATAGCTTAAAATCACGAGGAGTAAAATTATGGAATTCGTTGCCAAAAGATACCTATGAAAGTAGCTTATTTTCAGCTTCCAAAAGATACACGAAAATCTTGCTGAATGGATATGCCTATAGTACGTAACTTGTAAGACTAATAAGCAAGCTAGCTAATTTTTTTCCTTATCTCCTAAGTAGTTGAAGCTTATTTTCATACGTATTTTTAGTCGTGAATTTTCTACATGACACTCTTTTTCTCATACTTTTTTTTTACGCTTATTTTTTCCATGCTCTCAGTTTTTAACTTCACTCACTAATCTTATTCAAATTCCCCTGTTAATAAGGCCCCATTTGAAACAACTACTTATAATACTACTACTACATATAATAATCCCATTACTGAATAATCTACTTTCATTCATAAAATTCCCCCATCTTTAAAAAAGCGTACTAAATAAATGAAATTGTGGTCTCTTGCTGTTATGCATTACTAAAAATATTTTGCAAGTACTACTTATTATTTTTCTTCATTTCCTTTACGCAAGTAACGCCATATAGATATAATTAGTTTTTGTAGATAGATTTTGTTGTCCCTTCATTGTTTCTTGCCGAGTCCTCTAATTATTGATTTGGTTAACTTGATTACATTATTACTTTACCTTTATTATTTTTTTGCAATTAATGAATTACTCATCATTCGTTTTGTTTTAGTTTGATTCACTTCATACTTAACCATTTTTGGTTTATTATGTTACTTACAAACCTTTTGCTGTCCCCAAAATTGCATTCTTTTGCTTAGATTTATGTATTTAACTTTATTCTATTATTTTTGTTTTTTTGACAATTTGTACTATTTTTTTCTTATTTGATTTTCTTAACTGCAGCATCACCGTTTATTTTTAATATACCTATCCATCTATATGAAAGGGGAGGAGACTAGTATGGTCCCTCCCTGCCCTGCTCCATGATTACAATTATTTAATATTTAACTAAAACTATTGCTGTGAAACTATACGGAGAAAATAAATGTTCTATATGTATGTCTATGTCTATGCTTAAATAAAGTAAGTTCCGCACATCGCGCACGTTACTGCTGCAAGATGCACCTTGCCCCAGATTCCTGATGCAGGTGAATGCGTACCGGAACTTTTTAAATGTAATTACTAATTATAATCAAGGACTATAGTTTAAGTTTTAAAACAACAACAGCGTACAATAATCATATATCGGTTTGCATAACTTCGTCTTACGGCTATGCTCGACAGGAAGTGACATAATATCATTTCCTCATAAAACAAAATTCCTTATAGGCTCAGCGTAACCAGGATGTGACAGGTTATATTCCTAACAGCACGCGACAGTTATTGCGCACAATAAAACCATAATATTGGTCTACAGCAAACTACAAACATTCTGCAGCCAGAAAAATAATCAGCGGAAAGTTATTTCATCAATAATTGCAAAATCGATTGCAGCAAGTGGACTCTGCATTAATTACACCGGTGATAATTAACACAATAAGTTCTGCTAACCTAATGATAATGTGTTAATGGTATTCTTTGTTAATACACGAAAGCATAAGAGTGACAAATGATAATATAAATGATAGAAAATAGCTTTTTACAAAACAGTTGTGCTGTTTGTCAACAGAAAAATAACTTCAATTCTTTTACAAAATGGTTAAGAAAGGTAATGCAATCCCCAGTATCAAAGTATAGGTTATTCGTCAATTGTCATAAATGGGTTCATATTAAAATGAGTACATATTAAAAATCAATGTAGTTAACAAGTTTTAAAATAAATCCACCTCCACAAATCGTATGTTTCACGATTACTTTTCTTAACCAACCGCCCACCCCTTAAAATAATGCACCCATGCAACCTACACATGTGCGTTCCATTACTATATGTCGCAGAATTACTATTTCGCAGATGCGCAACGCGTTGAGGCTGGTAGTTCTGAGTCTCTTCTGAACTACTGTAGATTAGGGAAGCCTTAGTTCAACATTAGTCAGTCACTGGTTCTCATTTAAATCGGAATTTGAAATTGCACTCAGCACTAGTGAGCGTTGTTGAAATATATACGGAATTTCAGTCTTCAAATTACATATTTTGATTCCTTTAAATATCATTAATTTACTCCCACAATTTTTTCATTTGTTATTTTTCTCTTTATTTTTGTTATTACCGTTATATTATTTAATCTCACTCTCAGTTTATGTAGTTATAAGTATGCGTATAGGTAATGCATGTATATATGTATAGACATATTTGCATTTTTATTGAATTAATGTCATTATAGCTTTGCTTAATTGTTGTTGGCACAATATTAATGTTATATATATATATCTATATATATATATATCTTTATTTGACATAAAATAATGATAATATACACCATACAATGTATATCATCATATCCTCATATCAGTCAGTGATTGCCTGGGCTACACTGCTAATAGGTAAATGCGTCTGGTGCAAAAAATTAAAACTACGAGAGCAGTAAGGGTGTATAAAAAAGACACAAGTAATAAAGTAAAAAATGATATTAGCTGCAGCAAAATACTCCTATCTAAAAAAAACTAAAGCACACTTTTACAAATACAATCTCATATAAAATAATACATATCACAGAGGAAACTATACACACGTACCTTGATATAGACACAAAACCATCTCACCGTACAATTAGACATTCAAACAGTACAATAATTTGTGTTTATATGTAAAGCAATAGGCCAAATATCGGATATATACATACATGTTACTAACATCCAGTTAGAGGTGACTGACTGCGTGACCATATGGTCTTTTGTCGCCTCAGCTCGTATTTATTTGTATAATATGCACTATCATTTTAATTACTGTATTACGTTTGTGAAGCTAAATAAATTTACTATTACTATTACTAAATTATTGAAGGATCATTAAAATTGGCGAATTTCCAAATTTTCATTTAACAACGGTAAATTGTTTATGCATACTCTTTCCTACACTTATTAGTGTCCTACCCTTTTTTATGAATTAACTCCATGAAACCAGCAGGGACTGGTTTGCCTTCAAAAAGTAGAAAGTTTTGATTACTAAGTGTCCAGTATAATATTTTTAGTCACAGGTTAATTTATATCATAAAACCTTTTTAAAAACAGAATGTAGTCCGAGGTTGTGACAAAGTTTGACAAAAACTTTGTGAAGTTTTATCTTAACAAAAGCAACTGAGGAAGATGAACGTAGATGAGCAACATAATATTATTTACTGTATTGCAATATGATTAAAATTACCATAAATATCTTCTGACTAACCCCAAGGGTACTGATTTTACTTTGAAAAAAATGAAATAAAACAATATACTATACGGTCTATACCTCAATTTAATTAGCCAAATTTTATTCAAGTAAATTACACCGAACTGTTGCACGAAAAATGCAAATATCTAACAAATCAATTTGTTTAAAGTAAAAATGCTGCAAAAACGTGCAAGAGACTAATATAGTATATTAAAGGAAAAGTCAAATCTCGTGGGAAGTTGCGTTTATTCTAATGTCTGTGAAACATATTAGAAAGTTTCGGCAGTAAAATTGTGATAAGCGCCTTGTGTGATTAGTAAAATCAGTTTAAAGTAGCTGTCAGTTCATGCTTAGGCATGCTCATTTTGAATGAAAAATGGCATCATCTGATTACTATGTAGTATAAATGCTTATTCTTCCAGGTGCTTCAGTAAATTTTTTTGGCAACTACAGTTACTGTTATGAACTATGAAGCGATCCGAAACGAGAGATTATTATTACTATTTTTTGCTTTTTCATGAATCCCACTACCCATTATATAATGAAAATCAACAATAATATAATATCCATCAACTCAGCTGCAGTTAATGCCAACAAAGTAAAGGATAATTATTTTAGCAAGCTAAAACTGAAATCTATAGCCTAAGTAACCAGTCCGGTACCTACTGTATTCCCACAGCCTCAAAGGATTATCTGTAATTATATTGTGTAATACTTAATATTTTGAGGTATAATTTTGTGGATTAAGGCTAATTGACCTGATGGCTAATTTTATGTAAACACAGTTAAACACAAATACATAATGAGTTAGCATAGCTAGAAGACTTTTGTTACTCGTGCCTACGTTCTGTCCATTAACTTACATCATCTTTTCAAATATGGCTGCAGCAAGCTTTGTTTGGCGGGAGACGAGAACGATTTAAATTTCTTTTGCATTTTTAAGCAAGGCATTTTGTGTGCATATGTTATGCGGTAATTTCAATATTTCTAAGTGCACATTCAAATACAATGAATGTTGTTCAAGAGTTGGTTTATCCTTGAGACACAATGCATGTCAATTTTATAAAGTCCTCTCGCATGACAGGCCTTCCCAATTAGGCATTTAAACATGCATGTATGTGCAAGATGTTGATGACTAACTGTTTTGGCACGTATTTTGCTTAAACCAGTAATGTATAAGAAGAGCTGTGGATTATGATCAAAATAATACATACACATATACATCTAAGAAGCTAGACTATGACTTTTAAGTTAATGTGCACTTTTATTTCAAATGTGAATAAGATGTTCCGGGAGGGGGAGAGGGTGATTGTATGCGTTGTATATAGTAGTGCGTGTTTTACTCATTTTTTAATACAATGCTGTCTTTTATTTTTATTTTATTTAAACAAGGACTGTTTTATATACAAAAAATTCCGAAATAAAAGTTTAAATTCAAAATTCATTTTAACTCTCTAACGTAAGAAAGCTAAAGTTTAAGTTTTTCACTTACCTAAATCTTCCACAAGTTTGAACATGACCCCACCAATGTGTAGATCACCCATTACACGAAGTGTACGTGAAACATCCAAATCTGTCACATAGATGGTGAGCTCCCAGCTCCCATCTATGAGACGCCCGTCAGCCATCATTTTGAAGGGTTGGCTAGGTTACAGAATCCGTGTAAAAATACACCTGTCAAAATAATAAGATAAAAGTATACTACAACCAGTGATTAAAATTCAAGGCACAATTTTAAATTTCATTTTTTTAAATTGCTGTAAATAGGCTACATGTGCCACCACTTTAGTTTAACTTAGTTTGACTACTCACTATGCACAGTGAGTGGTCTCAAATTTCCGTCAAAAGCTCCCATCCTGTGAAACGGTCATTTGTCAACTAATGCTATGTTTAAGCTATACAACAGAAGCACTTTGCTGTGTTCAGCTTTGCATACAACACAATATACATTTCCTTACAGTCAGTTATTATTGTCACTGTCATTGCAATATTGTATCAGGTTAATCTGTAAACGTGTGAAAATATTGGAATTATATCAGATTGGGAAAAAGCTATCTGAACAATACTAATCTAGGTGCAAGCAGAACGGAATTCACAAAATGAGAACTCAACGAATATCTCGGTCATAAAAAGGATGGAAGCATAATTTCACAACCAAGTTAACTAATTAATGTAGCTAAAACGTATTAAATTTTAACCAGATAGTACAGTACTGCAAATTCACAATAAGAACCAAAATAATTTTACAAGACAGTAAAATAATATTCCCAAGTTTCAGCACCTAGTCTTTTTACCAAGTAAGTAAGTAAGTAAGTAAGTAAGTAAGTAAGTAAGTAAGTAAGCAAGCAAGAATCTTTATTAATCACCTTTTTTACAAGAAAAACACAGATCATGAAACGATAATAAAATACAAAGTGACAAAATTATTAAATGAATAAATTATCTGAGTTAATGATATGCAAGCGATTGGTGAAAGGGTGGCAAAAAACTAAAAGTTACCAAAGTATCACTGCTACTTAAATAAATGTTAACTAGTGCGAGTTCAAATGAAAAGGCATATTGGCCTGGACAGCATACCAGCAACAGATCATTAACACACTATCCAAAACAACCTTGGTACAATATATCAAGTTTAAGAAAACATAACCCGAGTTCGATCAGGCAAATCAATTACAAAATACTTTTGACGAATAAAAATCGCACGAAAATCTTAGAAAACCACCACTAACATAACAAATTCTTTGACTGACAACTTCCTCCTTTAATGGGCGTTGTCAAAGCGCCATCTGGTAATGTTTTTCTCAAACTTCTATGACACATTCCGCGCCTCAGGAAATTCCATACCGCTAAGCATTTGAAGTCATGAACAGTATATACACTTCTAAAAGTCTTTTAGGACACACTAGAAGATGGGAGATGAGGCAAATGATTAGTTAATTTTAAGATAAAAACAACTCACTAATTGGTGATGGTATTGACGGTTACGATTATAGGCCTACAAGGAAACCATACGGAGTGTAGGTACAAGCTAAAAATGGTTAGGTTTGCAGACAGGAAAGGTTTTCACGACGGGCCTAACCGAAATCGCAATTCAGTAAATAAGGTGTGGGTAAGATTAACAGCTCCTTCAGATTAGCGAGCTTTCTGTCGCGTTTTTCTTTCTGACGCTAAACTCGCAAGTTAACTGCTTTGCGAGTCACTCTTGCCAATTTATTATATACACTCCGACAGTTACTGCGAAACGATTTCCTGCGAACCTCTGTGTAGCGTCGACCAAGGCCCTTCAAAAGACTTGGTGTGAACGCTTTAGCGAGTTACTCTCGACACTTCTCGCAGTGAATAAAGAAGGGACCCTCAGCTTGCACTTATTATCGAAGAGTAACTCGCGGCAACTTTTGCCCTCTAGTCTGGACACGCTTGCGAATTACTTATTGAGTTTGCGAGGCTCGCAAAATTAAGTTGTCCATTTATTAATTTAGCTTGTATTTTTCTTTTTTTAGTTTTTGCTACCTATACCTATATTTGCCACCTATACGTGCAAAACTTTACTTTTCAAACGTCGGATCAGTTCTTTTTATTGCTTTTCTAGGTTAATTAAAGTAGGCTGTGTCTGATGATGGCTGCAAAGAGGTCGAAACGTACTGAATATTTTTATTTATTTATCAATTTATTTCAGCTTAAAGTCATACACAAGTATATACACACATGCAATACATATTACATAAATCTAAACTATGGCATACAATGTAACCGTGATCAATGTACAAAAATCACATCAAATTAGTGAACTGTGACTGTGTCAAAAACTGTGGTAAGATTCTGCTTCTGTAACATGAGGCGCTTTAAATGACAGCTTTTGTTTTGTATTTACAAATAAAAATTCTTTTCAAAATAATTAATAACACTGTATTAGGTTAACTATAAGTATGGTTGTATTTGTCTCATCGAGACCTTTCATTTGATGAACTACAACTTATGCTATTGCTCAACATAAGAAGCCATTCGTATTTCTGGCTCGCAAATTCATTTTTTTGTCCTCTAGTGGGGTTAGTGCTTGACCAGTCTAGGCTTAGGTCATAGCATTCAATTCGTCTCATCGAGACCTTTCATTTGATGTATTATAAGGTATTAAACCCGGAACTTCCATTTTACCAGTGACCTCGGGGTCAAAAATCAACAAATGCGGGCATGACTTATACCACTCAGTTAATCTCACTGATACTTTTCATTTGATATACTACAACTTGACACTAAAGCATTTGTCCCCAGACCTTCAGATTTTGGTTTTAGACCCCTAGCGGAAAATTTTCACATACGCAAATGGCCCATATTCAGTCGCGCATAGGATCTCGACCCCACCACGTACGAAAATGCGGCCCTAGCTCAAAACTGTTAGACGAGTTCCAGCCTAACGAAAAGCCAATAAGCTCTGTTCGTTCCGTTACCTTTGACCCAGGTGTGACGGTCATGTGTCAGCATAAATCCCCCTACCTGGAGAGTGTGCCCTGTGAGTTTCATGAACCTAGCCCTGCGCTTATGCGAGTTATTGAAGAAAAAAAAAGGCGTAAGTAAATAATAAAAATAAATAAAAACCGTGAGTAAGTCAAGAAGATTCTGCTATAAGCAGCGTCTTAATTAGTTACTAGTGTAAAAAATTATATACAAAGTAAAAGTTATCGTATACGCAGAAGTTGTATAATTGGACCTGATAAAAGCACCTGCGGCAGTGCAACACGAACTTTGATCTGTCTCGTACGTCAGACAGATTCATAAAACCCTAATAATGAAATTATTACTCCTATCATTGATTGTAGACCCGATACCATAAGAAGCTTTTCTTCTTATAACGGCGAAATGTGGTATACGGTTCATTTCACATATAAATGATGCTCTAGTACCACATTCATAATTACAAATTTTTCTTACAGCAGTATTATACGCAGATCTAAGTTTACAAATCTTTTACAGATTAAATTTAACCCATAAACTAGAACACTAGAACTGAATACAATATGTGCAAAACCGTCACCAAATATCTTAATAATACAATAAATGGCACTTTAATTATGTTTAAATTATAGCGTTCCTGTTACTTGTTTCTCATCAAACAAGACTGTAAATTTGCAATTTCGAAAATATGGTACCCAGACCTACAAGTACGGGATGCGCTTTTTTGCTATCTGATACAAACTTTTCCGTTAGTTGTAAGCCTTATTGTTCAAGTAAGAGGAAACTCAGAAATGAACTAAATTTACGCCACTTCTGTCTTCTTTGCCTTAAAAATGAAATTCATTATTTCGTGAGCTGACAAAAATTGACAAAAAATTATCGAAAATTGCGACAGATTCATAGAATTTAAATGCTGGGGAAAATGCAGCTCCTTTTCGAGTCTAACTGTAACACGTAGATTAACAGTAAGCCAGTAAATCTGTAACGCTAGAAAGCCAATGTTTACTGTCTAATATTTGCCTTACTATCAATTACTTTTTGCTGAAAAGGCTATGAGTGTTTGTTTTGTCAAAGTTCGAAAACAATAAAATGATACGTAAAGTTTCAGTTTAATCTCTGCTATTATTGTAAACCGCCCAAGGACAGATTTTGGTAGTGTAGACCTATGATACTCGGTGGCTACACTATATCTACAGTACGATACTGGCCACTCACAAGATAATTAGGTAATTAAAATTAAAAATAAAATACTGTCTTCAACAATTCTAAGATTTCGTCAAGAGCAATGTCCAAGCAAGGATTATGGAAAAATTGCCAATGAAATCATTAGTTATTTTTCATATTCCTACTACATGCAGTTATCAACTAACTAGAACTTCTTTGATGTTCTATTCTACTTTAATTATATAATTACCTATTTCAAATGCTCATTCTCGCTGAGCATAATGTTTTAAAAAGAAATAAAGATGTGAGGTAATGCCATCCGCGCCACTATATTGATGGTGATGATGATGATCATGATGACAGCGATGCTGTGAACTACTACTAGTGGGCCCCGATTAATTAAAGTTTACTAAAACACTAGTCACTCACTCACTCGCTCACTTACCCACTCACTCATTCATTCATTCGTTTAAGTATTTTTCATGCGTACGTTATTCACTAATTTGTTTGCCAGTTTTTTCATTCATTCGCTAACTTTTTTATTTATTCACCTGGCTGTCATTCAAACGATGTATATTTATTTTAACGCAGATCGACTTGTTTTAACACCAATAAAACGTTTGTTTATTTTAAAATAAAGCGACATTATCCTTTGTTATTATTTTTGTTATATTTCTTTGCAAGTTTTCGTAGGTCTTTAATAGTGCATGACACATAGTATTTCTCAGTTTTTGGTGTAAATTTTAACTTTTATATAGCGTTTTTCATGTGCTGAAATAAACTTTAAATTAAATTAAAAATGAACCGGTGTCAAAAAGTTAATGACTTCCTTTGATTTGCTCTGAGCATTCAGATTAAATTTTCCGATATTTTATAAATTTTAATCCTGATGTGAACTCGTAAAGCGTTACGTAAACACTCCTATCAGGTGAATAGCTGAACGCCCGACACACCTGCGTGCGCTTTTATTGACTGATGTGTGTACAATGGTTCCGCGTCAGTAGTGCTGCTGCGTCCATTTTTTCCCATGGAACGACTTATTCCGCGAAGGTTTGCTTACCAGGATCTAGACGAGCAAACCAAGTCGACTTCAAAACATAACAAAATGGAGAAAAAGGTCGAATCAGTGTCTACTTTAAGTTCTGGACTGGTACGTAATGATAACATTGTAATATTATTGTTTATTTACTTCCGGGTTTATACATATTAAGTCAGTTCGTATTGTTTACAAAAGTCACAGTAACGTTTGCTGAATTGAATCATTTTTCAGAATAACGACAGTTAGCAAACATAGCACCCTGATTTTAGAATTGTCTCCAATTATATCATTATAGAAATTTTAATATAGATTAATAGGAGACGTTTAAAATATCCATTATTAGTATGCGCTTTAGTCAATGTTTATACGCAACATTGCTGAAAAGCAGTTTACAAAAATCTAGCTTCGATATTAACAGAGAAGGGTTATATTAAAAAATAATTTTTCCACGGGGTAATAAAATTTTTTTTGGAAAGTTATGTACAACATTAACCTAAGTGAATGGCGTGAAACTGCGTGTACCGTATACATTTCTCACAAGTCAACGAACTAATAATTAATGCACCTGTACATGTTTTCTTGTCTGATGCGATAAAAGAAAATGAACAAATGGACGAATGAACAAATAAAGAAATTAATAATCATAAAGAAGCAGAAGTTAAAAGGGCAAAAATGTATGAATGGGTGGCTTATAACAAAAATATAAGCGAGCTTTTTCTCTTCTTATTAATAGCCTTCGAAAGTTTATAATTATTTAAGAAAATTTTGGCACTATTATTGGACTATATTGTACCGCTGATCTTATCAGGGGGAGTATCAAGACTTTGCGACCCCCTTGGCTGATAGTTTTGTCCCGCCCATCCCTATTGTGAACTTATTATTGTGCATGTAATGAGCAGATCAAACAATTACTTGTGGTGTATTAGATACACTATTAACCTAGTTTGTACGTTCCACGTAGTCATGATTAATTACATGTGCTTATTTGCATAGCGCTTATATTCAAACAAGCTGCACAACTGCTTGTTGTGTAATACCTTGCCCCTATATGTGGCACTTATACAGAAGCTGCCCTCAGTAATTGCCTGTGGTGTGTTCTAAAATGCGCCCTTTGCATGGATATGAAAGTATACGCATTTTCCGAGGAGAATAGGATTTTTTTCTAAAATTTGACGCCTCTCAAACTTTGGCGCCCTAGGCTATAGCCTAATTAACCCATTGGTTAATACGCCCCTGGGATCTTATTATATACAAAAGGTTTAAACTTTATCAGCAGATAAACAAACAAACAAACAAGCAAAAAACCAAGCAAACAAACCGAACTAGTATTCGTCCTTTAACGATTTTACCTTAGCCTATGACATGTATTGTAAGACAGGTGGGATTAACAGGTGACAGATGTAGTTTTATGCTGTCTAACCAAAGGCGCATGCGCTTATTTTAACGATTTTTTCCACCTGCTTGTCGCCATGACACCTATATAGCCTCTGGACAGGTAATTTAATTCTTAGGTGGGGTTACTACATTCTTGATTTCATTATGAGTTCAAGTAGCCAAGTTAGGTTGCGCCCTAACAAATGTTGGCTGTATTATACATGATAATCATTGAAATTTTAGCTCATGAATTCCATTAAATATTGTGAAGAACGAAACTAATTCTTGTAGTATTCTTAACAAAATTTTATGGCAATCGTAAGGTCACAAAATCACTCTATCTAAATTGTATATATACAACAAGTCGGTTTACACCTCCGGTGTAAGTATGAGGTTCATATTTATTTTTTTTTGACAAAACAATTAAAAACCATTTTGTAATGTCATTACCATTTCATTTTTCAGGGTCACTATCTTAAACAAGCGCACACAACATATTTTTTGTGGAATATGTCCTAAACCCTACGATTATAATAACCATTTTCCTGGAACATCGGAAAACCAAGCCTTTCTATGTCAGGAAATTATTTATTAGTTGCATGTTGCACATTACCATCCACGACTTAAGGTTATACAAAAAAATTAAACCGATTTTTTAAAAAAATAACTTTTTCTGTTTGTGTTTGCAACAAGAGCACCAACAGTGCGACTATGTGACGCGATAATAACATTGTGCTGCCTGCAGTCACATGACCTTGAGACCCTGGGAGCTTTGATAGTGTTCGACGGCAAAGTCGGATGCTGTTGACCTAAAAAATTAATAATAGCTTCATAGTCAAGAAGCTACCATAATTTAGCAAAGAAGTCAGGTCACAACTAAAATGACTTAACTTAGATTAGCCTAATTTACTTTTCGTTCCTTAAATTAAAAGTCCACGTTTTCATGCGATGAGCGCTGATAATGATCATAATTCGCACGTTTTATAATATCATTATTGAAAGTGTAGATGTAGTAATTACACGAATTAAGGTGTTATATATATTAAATTTTGCAAATACCCCATCAAGCTGCGCGAGCAAGGAATTCTGTTCGGAAATTCACTCAATGTAAATGCTTTCAATAAACTGCAATAAAAATCAGCATACAAAAGATGTTGAGGACACAAAAGATTGAAACATACAAGTAAAGTCAAGCGTCTGAAACTTCTCGTGTGCAGTTCCCGAACTAAGGTGTTGTTTGTACAGTTTGAATTTTGCAGTTCTGTTGAATTTAACATAATCTGTAATTTATTGTTGCATAAATTTTATTAAGTTGCTAAAAAACTTATACTGTGAATTTGGTAGCTGTGAAATGTGGAGACACAATCGAGTGTCATGGCAACTGCCCCATGCATCTGAGTCAGAGGTAAACTTGACAAATTTTAGGTGCGTCTTCAAACCCTCAAACATAGAAAATGGTTCATCGTCGAAGCAGCATTAAATACGCAAGTGTAACAAAGAAAACTATTTTCAAAATTAATTATGTTTTACAAAGTTAAACTGAAAAAGTTTGTTCAACACCTAAAGAAAAAGGCGTAAGGTGCATAACGCTTAATGCGAGAATTTTCTCAAAGTTGCTTGACGCTTAACATAGCTTCAAAGTTTGTAAACACTTTGTAGATAACACTTATTATTTCGGTTTAACAAAAAAGGCATTAAATTACGTATATTGATTAAATGCATATCGCCTACTGCAAATTTCGATGCTGAATAAGTTGAATAACCCTTGCTCTTAAAGTTAGGAAAAAATTAAAATAGCAAGTTCCGAGGCCAGCGTCGTTCTGGCCGAATCCGGGTAAAGTCCGATCAACTGAAAGTCCCAGTCCATAAATTTCTCCCTATAAGCAGTGATGTCTGGAAAATAAATGCGATTATTGGCCCAAAAATCTGTAGCGATAACTCGGCAGCAAACTTGTCTTGTGTTTGTGGAAAAGGTGCTGTGATAGTAAAAACATTTCTCCGTTTTGTTCTGCATCAACATGCCATTATATGTCACTGGTTTTACACCTTATATGCAATGCTGATATGCGATGGCTTCATCGTGGATTGAACCATTACAATGGTTCGGGGTGTATGAAAATAAATGGCATTTCGACGTCGCAACAATATATTTACTGAAAAAATCAGGGACTGCATTTCATTTTAAAGGCAAAAAATGTATATAATTAGATTTTTCTCGAAATAGGTCGGTAACAGCGTAGAATTTCAAAGGACGCTTTGTGGCACACATCTTTGACGTCTGACTGCAAAAACCGATCTTCAAGAACATCTGTCTCTAAAATTTAATTGCATTAATCTACACGGTTTTCAAAATATATTGCACATTTTTGTAATATTTCACAGAATCCTGCCAATGACACAGGAAATTCCTTGGCGGATAGTCGTCAACCATTGGAGGAAAGTGGGGACGAAAACAAGGAAAGGGGAAATTGGAGCAGTCAAGTAGACTTCTTGCTCTCCTGCCTGGGCTATGCGGTGGGTCTTGGTAATGTGTGGAGATTTCCCTACATATGTGGACAAAATGGAGGCGGTGAGACTGCATAATTATAGTTTTATAGTTTATTGATTAAGAAGTAAACGTGTGAGTCAGTAATTCAAACAAAGCACAAAGCGTTAATTTTTCAAAACAGCAAAATGATCGGTAAACACCTAAACACAAGAATGAGACGTTTCTTAGTTATGCATTAATTATGCTGCATTTCAGACAATAAAGTACAGAAGCGCATTGAAATTCTTTCTTAGACCTCTTTCTTACATAACCCATGCTAAAGCAAGTTTTTTTTTGAAATCACTAAATAAAGCTGTATTATCATGTTAACGATTTTATAAAAAAAATAAGATTAGTAATTGCAACAGAGCAATAATTGCAGAAAACTCAAAATGATTGATTTTACCTGCCACGAAGAAAGTAGGCCTACCACCCACAAAAACCATGTTAAGTGGCATTTACCTAGCATCTGGAATGCTTATGCGTTATGCGGAATAGATAAAATTGTGTTATATTGTTTTCAGTGCACCCGTTATTATACTTGCGTTATTTTTTCTGCAGCTATTTCCTATTGATTTGTCCGCAGTGGATAACGCATACGCATTCCAATGCTAGGTAAACGTCACTTTACCTGTCCTGGCTCCACTCATTGTACGTACGGCCAGCTAATTACAGGTTTTATTTCTGTAAGCATAATAAAGATTTCGTTGCAGGTGCCTTTTTCATACCATACATTATTATGCTTGCGTTTGTTGGTATGCCTGTATTCTATATGGAATTATCTATGGGACAGTTCAGTAGTGAAGGACCGCTTACAGTGTGGAAAATATCGCCTCTATTCTCAGGTTAATTCTAATTAAATTAATTAGCATAACACGCATAGGTATTTCTTCTTTTGTTCATCTCTTTCTGGTTTTTCTTCCTTTATTCTCACCTCTTTTATTTTTTCCCTTATTAGTTCCGTTTAGATTTCTTTTTTCTTCTCGCGTTTTTATATCTCTTTCTCTTTCGTCCTTTTGCTTTGTCTTTTTTCTTTCTTTCTTTCCTTAGCTTTCTTTAACTTGTTTTTGAAGTTAATAATTTGAAAATCATAAACAAAATCTAACGCCACATATTCTACTGGAGTGACACTAAGTACTGAAGTTTTTAAAAATAAAACAACACTGTTAATACGGAATTAAATTTGAAATTGTTGTAAATTTGTTATCATTTTTCCGTTGTTGTTTTCAGTATCGCTACTACTGTTACTTACATGAAAAGAAAATAATTTTTGGTAGTAACAAGTTTGGAATTAAACTTTGACGCGACCCTGCTTTATACGCGCGGGTGTGTGTGTGTGTGTGTGTGTGTGTGTGTGCGTGCGTGCGTGAGTGAGTGAGTGAGTGATATAATCTATACTGAGCGGTTAACAGTTATAACTTGGAAGATCTGTTGTCAGAACTACTTCTGCTACTCGGACACTTTGCTGTTCCAATGCAACGCTGATCCATCTATAATCACACATATAGCAGCATTTATGCATTGTACGTTACAAAAAAATATTATTTTATTGAAAAAAATTGTGTATTTTTATTTTTCTAGGAATTGGTTATGGAATGATAGCGTCTTCATTTTTTGTAGCTATTTACTACAACGTTATTATTGCATGGACACTTTACTATCTGTTTGCGAGTTTCCAAAGTGTTTTGCCGTGGACTGGATGTGACAATTATTGGAATACTGACGGTATTTTTAAAATAGAAAATCTTTTAAATTAATTCAAACGGAAGAAATTCCAAAATTTAGTAGGGGAAAGATGAGCAAATAACAGAAGTAAGACAAACGGAATTGATAAATATATGTTGCAAAAGAACAAGCGTGTGAGGTTCATAATGAATGATCAATTAAATTTATTTGTGTGAGAAACAAAACATTTGTTTTATTTTCAGACTGTTACGATATTGAGAAAGTGAAAGAATGTAACGACCAAGGGTTTTTGTACTACAGAAAAGTGTGTTACAATGATACCGCTGCTCACCTATTTGGGGTGACAACTGAAACGGTCAAGAATGCAAACAGGTCTACACCAAGCGAGGAGTACTTCAAGTAAGGCTGGCTATTTTCTACTACATAAATGCGACACTGAAACATTACATTTTATAAACTACATATGGTTATTAAACTTAAACTAAACCCTCACTATAAGATTATAGCTTTTACAACCTATTATTGTATTCTCATTACGAATATTCAATTTATTTTATTATAAACTTAATGTAAAACTTGTAACCTTTGATTTTTATCACTTCGTTGTTGACCGTATTAAATTTGAAGAACCGCCGTTTTTCGTTGCGCGAGAAGCAGTCACGAGGTCACCAAAGATTGGTAAACAAACATCAGTAACCAAAGACGCTTTCTGTACTACGTACGTCATTCTCGCTCACTCGCGCCAAAGACCCGAAACATGGCGACCTTTACGGCAATGCATGCGTTCATAATTTGCCAGAAAACGGTAAGTTACTTAATTTATAAGTTGCTTTTGTGCGAAACATAACTATGAATTGTTTGTGTGATCATAATAATGCGTTAAAAAACTTAAATGTCTGTTGAGGCTATGTATGCCTTTAAGCATACCATTATGCTTTACTCAGTATATTACTCAACAAATTGTCGTACATTTAACAATCTTTGCAGTTATCGAGTTATGAAAATTGACAAAGAGAACCCGGGTCTTGCTGGAATGGGTGCAGTGGACTGGGAAATAGTTTTATGTTTGCTGCTGGCTTGGATTCTTGTATGCGGATGCCTGTGTAAAGGAATCAAGTCATCTGGAAAGGTAAATAAGAAAACTGCCTATTCTAGAATTATATGTCCAGCCTGTGCACTTAAATTGTGTTACTTGTTGATTGACGAACGGACCAACAGACAAATCATTTCTCTTCAACGTGAATTTTTCTTAATTCTGTTTTGCAACGTAAATGAGTAGGTTACACCTAGAAAGTGATGTATCATTTATTGAGCGACTCATCGAGTGACTGACCAATTGACAGCCTGGCAGCTCTCATTGAAACTGAACAATTCTGTTTTGAATACATTATTCCTAGTGAATGATATGTCATTTATTGATTGACTAAGCAACTGAGCAAGAGACTAATAGGCAGTTCATCTTAAACCCCAGTAATATCTTTTGCAGGTTGCAAAAATATGTTACTTCTAGGTAATGTGTCACTTACTGACGGACTCACTAACTAATTGATCAACAGACTGCAAGTCAGCTGTTCTTAAAGTTCACAAAGTACATTTTGCAGCTTGTATGGATACATTACTCCTGGAAAGTGATATGTGACTTATTGATTCGCACACCAGTTGACTGACAAACTGACTGACATCCAAATTTTGTTAAACTAAAGAATTTTATTCTTCAGGTTGTGTATTTTACTGCAACATTTCCATACGTTGTCTTGTTAGTTCTATTAATTCTTGGAAGCATTCAAGATGGAGCAGTAAAGGGCATCCAATTTTACATTGTACCAAAATTTTCAAAGCTAAGAGACCCCAGAGTGAGTAAATGATACATTGTATAAATTTCTAGATCTAAAACTGAAGGGAAAATCGCTTGTTAACTTATGTCGCTTATCTGAACGTATGTAAAAATGACAATGTTTTGTTTATGTTTTCTTCTTTTTCTTTCTCTTCTTGTGTTCAGCCTAACAGAGAGTGATAAGTAATATCGTGATACTATAGATTAACGCAATGTGTAACAAAGATGTGCAGTGTATAATTTAAAAAATAAAAAGGAAATAAAAATGTCTCTAAATAAACAATAAAATCAATGCTGTAATGTAAAGCTTTACCGCTAAATGCATTTATTTTCATATTTGTACACAACATTTCGGCAGCAGCTTCTGCCATTGACAACTGCCTAAAAATTTAAAAAGTTCACTATCAGCAACAGTAACCTAAATTATTAATGCATGTAATAGCTTAAATTATTGTTCATTGAATGCTGATGTAACAAATTTGACATCAGTGCCTTTGTTCTGCATTCATTAACAGGTAGTTCCTCCAGTGTCCAAATAGAAATAAGAGTAATTTTATAACAATAGGAGGAAGGGGGCAGATTTTTGAGAAACAGTTAGTGTGACTTATCCTCCTCATTTCTTGAAATTTACGTTGTTTGTTGAAGTGTTCGAAAATTTTAAATTGTAATATCTAACAAATCTTGTTACTTTAAATTAAATTTTAATTTTTGCTAGAAAATTTTAAGATGGGACCAATATTGTGCATGGAAAAGTACTTACACTTCAACTGACACGAAATAAGTCAAGGACTTTAAAAAAGTCAAATGTTTAATGTGTAATGTTTACAATAAAATAATATTTATCGGGAATTTGGCACTTATTGTCATTGTGTCACCAGGAGAGGTAGAGTGCAAAGGTAGACGTAAGCAGGAATGTTGATTTATGTTAACATAGGCCTACTATTAGAGGTTCATTAATTCGAGGGATTTAGGCCGGGACATTCGTGTAAATCAGCTTTTGCACAATTTTGAGTTTAGATCGTACTGCGACCAAACTTACTAATAATAACTTTCTGGTTCATTTTAGGTATGGACCGACGCTGCTGGACAAATCTTCTTCTCTCTTTCCTGCGGTGGTGGAGGCTTGGTTACGCTTGCTAGTTACAACAGATTCAGGAACAATTGTTATAGGTACTCGGCGTCTTCTTCAACCTTTCTATTCTAGAGACAACATAATACGTCTCTTTGATTTATAGTTTTTTAAACGTTGGCGTATTTAAAGTCTAGAGATTTTTTTCATTACGTGTGTTCTTTCTCCTTTTCACAGGGATACTATGATAGTTACTATAGGTAACTGTGCAACAAGTGTGTTTGCCGGTTTTGTGATATTTTCTATTATTGGTTTCATGGCTCATCAAAGAGGGATCCCTGTTCAAGAAATAGCAGGCGGAGGTATTTTTACTTGTTTGCTCGAGTCGAGTATAACTTTCTGACTTACCTACTTGCCTTCTAGCTTCTTAGCAGTATCTGCCAAGTACCTATCTACCTACATACTTGTCTACCTGCCTTCCTACCTACCCTGTCATGCTACTTAACTACTTAATTACCTACCTACCTAAGCACCCACCCACACACCTATCCAACCAACCAACCAACCAACCAATAACAATTGTATTTATGACAATAACCCTGAAATACTTTTGCTCTTAAACTTTGATACAGCAAAGAGAAATTAGCAATTGCATTGTTCGTTCCGTAAATAAAATTGAGTTTACTCATAATATCATTTGTATCAGTCATGTTACAATTCAGTGAACAGCCAAGACGATCAACTTTAGTGCACCAAGAAAGTGGGTGTCCGTCAAGAATTATGCGAGACGAATCATTGTAGATACGTACTGAGCTTTTTTTAAAAACAATACATTTGCTCTCGATCTTATTACGTTGTATGTTAACAAATGTGATACTATATTTAGAAGCATAATCCTAACACATTTTTAACAGTTCTTGCAATGCTTTAACATTGTAGACACGTACTGAGCTTTTTTTAAAAACAACGCATTTGCTGTTGATCTTATTACGTTGTATGTTGACAAATGTGATATTATGTATATTTAGAAGCATAAGCCTCACATATTTTAACACTAGGTGCAAGCAAAGTCAAGTCATCAACATAAGAAACAGCGCCACTATACATATTTCCTACGTAACACCCAATTTAGGAATTATCTTTTTGATCTGTTCTGTATTATTTTTCTGTTCTGCGCTTTGGTGGCTATTTTGATTATTATAGCTGCAGTGTTAGATACTTATTGATTAAGCAATATAGACCTTCTAGAACACAGCTCTATTGTTTTGTATTTTCATTTTTTGGTTATCTTTGGTACAGCCTGTTTATTTGTAGGAAAATGCAAGTAATGGCATTGACTAGATATGAGATTGCGGTTTAATTTCTAGGTACTGGTTTGGCCTTCGTGGCATACCCAGAGGCTGTTTCACTGCTTCCTGTTCCACAGCTTTGGTCCATTTTATTTTTCTTCATGCTTTTAACGCTTGGGCTGGATAGCCAGGTAAGGTTTTTCTATGCTCTGCTGTAGATAAACAGACAAACATTGTTTTTTTACAGTGTAAGCGCCGCACGAGAATTTGCGCTCAGACTTCAGACTACCCAGACCTTAGTGTGTCACACTTCATTTTTCAAGGCTAAAGAAGAAATACCGCTAATTTTAACATTTTGAAAAGAAAACATTATAACTATTTAATGTCCAATTATTTATTTTACTGCCTGATGTGCAATTCCAAACACTGCACCTGTTGTGTTCTGTGTCCAGCATTCAGTGGCATTGTCTAATGTCTATAGATACGTGGCCACACTGGGAAGCTTTATTATCTTGACTCTTATCGCCAGAAGATTGTTAGCCATATTCGATATGAATATAGGAATCCAGGTAAAAAACTCACAGGAGGTAAAAAAAATCACAGAAAAAGTCACAGGAAAAAAGAAATAACCGCAACCATAACCTTAACCACTAACCCTTACGCTCACCCTAACCCTCACCTTAACACCTAGCCCTCGCCCTAACCCTACCTCCACCTTAATCCCTAACTCAAAAAATTTTAACTGTGACCTTTTCCCTAGTCGAAATTGTGCTTTTTTCCACGACTTTTTTCCTGTGACTTTATTACCGTTCACCGAATATATATGTCCTTCTTTAAAGAAAAAATGAAGCCTAGACAGTTCAGCATGTAAAAATGACGTATTTTAGAAGCCACCCATATATTTATTTGCTAGGTTCGGCACTTCTTAAGTTTACAGCCGAACACACAGCGTGGCTCTTCTCAGCCTTGTGTCGTTTTTTAGTTTGTGATGGTTGAAGTTGCAAACACAGCTGTTCTGGACTATTTCCATTCACTAAGGCCTTACAAAACGTGGACAATGGTTGTAATCAGTGTTGTAATGTTTCTTTTGGCTTTGCCAATGTGTATGAAGGTAATGTACGAAATAGTACTACAAATAAATGAATGAATGAATGAACGAATGAATGAATGAATAACCGAAGGAACAAATTGGAAACTCATCTGAAACGAAATGTGCTTTTAAATCTGTGATTGTGTATTGCATTTAAATTATAAACTTACGATCAGCACGAAAGTAAGAAAGACAAACAGTTACGCTTGTACAAGATTTGCTTCACATAAGTCGTATTCATATTAATTCTGAAAAAAATTGTTGCTTTTAGGGAGGAATATTTCTTCACCAGCTGGTAGACCAAATGGCAGCTGGTTGGTGTATCATCATTCTATGTTTTCTTGAACTATGTGCCATTACACTCATGTACGGTAAGATATTTTTTGTAGTTACTTAAAAGGGGGTGTTTATAAGAAAACAGAATAGATTATAGCGAATAAAGGTCTCACTGATTTTTGCCTTAAACTACCTGTGTTTTGCAAAATCTAAACGAATCATCAATGGCGGGGTAGTTTGTACTTTGCGCATTGTATATCCGGTTTTAACAAACGGTGTTAACCATCTGGCGCAAATTTGCTGCACTCACAGAACATCCTTCTGCTTTAACCGACGTAAATTATTTCAGACATGCGACCCTTGGTGACAGAAATCATGGAAGCAAGACAAGTCAACTTCCACACAGTAAAAAAACTCGCCAAGCCTGGTCGTTTCTGTGAAGATATTGCAATGATGATTGGCTACTCGCCAAACATTTACTGGAGATTTTGTTGGAGAATAGCCTCGCCGCTTTTATTGTTTGTAAGTTTGTAATTAGTAATGTCTTTGACGAGGAGGTTGAGATCAGTTTTCTTCCTTTTTCATAAATTCTATCTATCGAATTCTCGTTGTCCAAAAACAGAGAGCTATAATGAATTTAAGATGTCGACAAAAACATGTGGTATGTATTTGTACCTGGCACCTATATTTGCTGTGCAGTAGGGAAAATAAATCACTATTATTATAAACTGGCATCATCATCGTCGTCGTCATCATCGCTATTATTGCCACCGGCATTGTTGCTGTGATCGTCGTCATTGGTATTGTCGCTATTCTCACCATTATCAACCTCGCTATTATCGTTATTATTAGACGTTATCACAATCATCATAAATATTACCATCACCATCTTTCTCAACATTATCTTTGTTTTGTGTGTAAGCTTTGGTAGTTAGTTGCCTTTGCGCACTGTAGTACCCAAAAACTTTAGAAAGTTGAAAGACCGTTACACAGTTTTAATTAGCATAATAGCAGTTAGATAACAGGCACTCCAGTGAAATGCGTGACCCTTGAATTAGGTCAAAGTGATTGCCAGTCTCTTCGTCTTAAAACAATCATAGAAAAAAGGTTCACAACACTAGCTTATTTGAACCACAAAAATATATAAATAAAAATAATGAAAGCACTAAAATTGTCGGACATTAAATTTAAATATTCGCTGCATGTCTGGCGGACGAGACTCAATGTACAAACTATGCTTTTATTTCCACTTGCAGGGCATCATAATATTCAGTTTTGTGGATTACCGACCTCTGAAATATGGCAATGACTACACGTATTCTTCGGGAGCTCAAGCAATGGCGTGGTTGATAGCGTTAAGTTCAATTCTCATGGTACCTCTTGTTGCAATAGTGGAGATGTGCCTTTTGAAAAAGTCCAATATGAGCTTCTTCGAGGTAGGCAATAACAAAACTTCATTGTATTATAGTTTAATTCCCCAGTCTTCAAGTTCGGTGGCAATAGTTGGATTGCGCTCCACTGTAGGGTAGGGTACTTTTATATTATTACGCATATAGCCACGTTAGTATATGGACGCCCACCGATCTATGCTTCGCGCCATCTGTATTGTGTAATAGTTTTCTTTTTGCAAAGAAGTTAGGTTAAATCTTTGCCGTAATTATTTTAGCAAGTATTCTAGCAAATTTATTAAAAAGCGGACTTGGCTAAAATACATACTATTATTTTATATGTGTTTGGTTCATATCTGTGTCATCCTACATTAGTATAAAGCCTATACTGAATGTATACGTATACCGTATAGTATTAGCTGTTGCATTGTATCCTGAAATGACCTTTTTGTACTAGTCAACCTTAAGACTGAGATACGAAAAAGTGACAAATAGGCGAACTAGCACACTACTCATGCTGAATTGCAATTGAAAATTGTCTTTTTCAGAAGCTGAATTTTTTATCAAAACCTACGCCGGAGTGGGGACCTGCATTAGACAAGTTTCGCACTGGAATCTACATGCCAATGGGGAAAGAGTTGAAGCAACCGCATAAACCCATTTATTCACTAGACCAGAGTGGTACTAAATCTGACCAAGCTTATCTCAATCCAGCTTATACACACAAAAACAACGCACCTGTGTACGAAACAAATATTTAGAAAGTACATAGGTTTAGGCTTAATCGAAAACTGATTTTTATACAGAGATTCAATCATTGGATTTTGTAATGTTTTTTGTATAATATTTTTTACAATTACAATTTTCTGTAAATAATGAGAATTTTGTAAATAGAGAAATATTGTAGACCAGCCGCACAGCTCGATCTATTTATTTGATATGTTCACGAACTAAAACATGGAGCAGTTCACAGTATTTCTGTATTACCGTATTACTGGACACTATGTAAATATAACTTTCAGAAATTAGTGATCAACGGCGTCAACAAAACGCATTATCCACATTATACTTTTTAAATAATTGACAAGGACGACAAAATTTTTCTCTCTCGTTACAAAATAACCACATCATAACAAATAACTTTCCATAAAATAGTCTATATACACTTCTGCATAATGACAATTGGTGGCATTTCTTTTTACAAGAATTAACTATAAAAATCATTATTATTAAGTGGCTCATTATTAGTTAGTAGATTCCATGTACAGTTACTGTACGATGAGACGAATAATTGGATTTTTTCCGACTTTCACTTATTATTTAATAACTTTTAACAACGAAGACAATGACAACAACAGCGCCACACTCCATTACCATCACCACCACCAACAACAACCGCAGCCGTTGTTCCACCACTGTTGTGTAACTTCTTAAGCTTCTGTGCTTCCGTCTATTAGGCGAAATCCAACACTAGCATACTTGAGGTGTGCCGAGTAATTACCAATTTTAGTGAACTACGCACTGAACTCGACTCATTAATTAAAGGAATTTGCTAACATCTTTGCTGATGCTTAGTCTATGGATTATCTCAGTTTACTATAATGAGCGACTTTTTATGTTGTTTCTTCAGGCTCTCTACATAGGCGTCAACGAGGTGAATTGATTCTTACTTACCAGTTGCTCCATTGCCTTGTTGATTATGATTAGAGATGTCTTTTTGCGTTGTCTAGTAATAAGGGCTTTTGTAGACATGATTTAAAGCTTACAAATCCACAAGTTCGACTCACTATGCGGCTATACAGTTTTGCATGTCGAGAAATAAATGTATGAAACTCTTTGCCATTCGAAGTTGTAAGTGCCCCTAACTTTACTTTTTTAAATCCGCCTTCACAGCCATAACTACCAAAACTCGTAATGTTTTTTATAATTTTGTACTTCCTGTTAATAGTTACAGTCATAGGTACGTAAAGTTTAGTATTAATGTTCACATTTGCATTATTGTACTGTATGATATGCTGCACTATGTTGTCCCCTTCGTACGTGGACTACTTTGGGTAATTTAAATTATTGTACTTTGTTGTAATTTTTGCTTGCCAGTCGAACTACAATTACAAAAAGAGTATAAACTCAATCTGGTATCTTCTTTAAGCCCCATCCAGATTGTGAGACCATAAGTTCTAGCTTATTTAGCTTATACCTAAATCTAGCACTGATCATATATACCGGCCCACTTGTACCTAATTCAAGAAATAGAGCTCAAGAATAAAAAACATTTTCGTTCACTCAGTCTGGGGACCAATTTTCAGGTGAGCCTTGTGAGTGGTATGGGTCCATTTGTGGGACTACCGCCCCCCCCCCCCAAAAAAACCCTTGTTAATGCAAATTTGTGCATGTGACACCGGATTTATTTGTTTTGTTTTCTGTTCTTTAGTTGAACCAGATTTACTCCAACAATTACCAAACTAGTACTCCTAGCCGAGCAGCGAGGTAGTACACAGATGGTAGTAGTTTAGAAACTGAACGAGTTGGCCCTCGGTACTTCTACGGGGCGTACCTTGAGGCAAAAGATCAAATCACGAGTAGGATCTTAAGTGTCAGCTATAAGTTGATGTTTTTGTGTTTAGCAAACAAAGTGTGAACTATTCATGATATTTTTTACTATGTAAATACTTTTTAAACGTTCACAAAAAGACACACTACAAAAACACCTATTTTTTGTGTATAGAAACGATCAAAATTTAATGAACAAATTTGTGATGATCAAAAGGATATTTTTCAAAATTAGTGCTGTACTCCCTTTTGGTTTAAAATTAAATGTACTTTCAAAGACAGTCTCACAGACAACAAGGCTATACTTAATTTAATCACTAGAGAGTTGCTATTTTTAATTAAAACAAATCTAAATCATGTCATAACTTTAAACAACAAACCTTCAAATTGTTGCAAAACTTCTTAG